>JAOTQR010081903.1:0-39308 GCA_025774065.1 Solanum ossicruentum | reverse complement strand
AAAATTGTATATTTATAAAAATAAATTAAAATATTAAAAACTTTAATTTTATAAAAACTTTAAATATTCAAAACTTTAATTTTACAAAAAAAAAATCAAATTTTAAAAATTTTTATTTTTTAAAAAATATTTGAATTCATTATTTATAAAAAAAGGCAAAAAAATGTGTTAAAAATGGAGAGAAAAAATATTTGAATTCATTATTTTATCTTTTTTGTAATCCCAAAATCGCAATTTTAGCATGTTTAGTATAATTCGTTTCGCACAACCTAAAAATTTTTCATCCAACCTGTTTATAAACAACAGAATAACCATAAAAATTGAATCTTGATTATTAAAATTTAAACCAAAAAAACTTTATATCATACTCGACTATCTTCACATCCAAAAAACCAACGACCTGGATTATATGCCGACCAAAAAATCTTCATTCTTGCTCTTTTTCCACAATGACAAAAAATATTTAAATTAATTATTTATAAAAAATGGTCAAAAATATTTTTTAAAAAATAAAAAGCCAAATACTTGTGTATTTTTAATAAAATGAAGAAGAAAGTGTATGTTAATTTGAAAATAAATAGTATATATATAGAGAAATGTGGCAGGGGGTAAAAGGGTCAAATTACCCATTTTTTCCGTTGAAATGGTCAAAAATAACACTTTTACGTGCCCCCACGAGTGTACTGCATTCACTGCACCACGGCAGCACCCTGTGCCTACTTGTTCAGAAATTGTCAAGTTGAGGGTCCGATTTATGCACATGAAAGTTTAAGTTCCAACTTACAAAATGGTATCAAGTTTAGGGTCCTATTTGGGGGTTATCCCTTCTTATTATGAATTTTTTATGAACTATGTTGGGGTTTTATAAAAGTGTGGCTATTTAAGCACATTTTGAGCTATGAATCTATGATCTATTATGAGATTTGATGAAGAATTTCAATGTATATTGCATGAGGGTGTTACCAAGTGTTGGTGGGTTGATTTACATTATGTTTTCGTACATGATCTCATTCTTGAATTGCATAATTTTAAACTAGCACTACACACCCACCAAGTGTTTGATAAAATGTTTGGTTAAGGGTTCTTGAGTTATTGAAGGTTTATTGCATGGCTTATGAGTTAAGTGACTTTATGATGATGAAAATAATGTATGAATGCGTTGATTTCATGAATAGTGTTGCAAGTTGACCGCACCTTGTTGAGGGGGTGTTATGCCTTCAAGGTGATGAATGCGTTGATTTCATGAATAGTGTTACAAGTTGACCGCACCTTGTTGAGGGGGTGTTATGCCTCAATCACCTTGTTGGGAGGTGCTAGGTCCGTATTACAATGTTGAGGGGTATTAGACCTTGACCACCTTGTCGGGGGGGGTGCTAGGCCCATACTACCAATTTAGGGGTAGATACCCCAATCACCTTAAAAGGGGGTGCTAGGCCTTGGATTCCAAGTACTAAGTTGCTTGGTCAATTATATTGGTCTCTTCCTACATATGTACTATATTTTCGTATAAGCATGTCTTACTTCAAGCATTGATCATGCATTCCAGGTTGCTAATATACCATCTCTTGCTTATATATATGCAGTTAGTTATGTCACATATCTCATGTTGTATTGCATTCTACATACTTAGTACATTCAAACATACTAACGCAGACTCTATGCCTACAAGATGTTACCATGTAGGAACCGGAGCCCCTTATGATAATCCTCCCCGTGGCTAGTTGACTACTTTGAAGAGAAGCTATTGGTAAGGCCTCAAGTTTGGGGACACTAGCTTTGCGCTCTTACTTTTTCTATTCCCTTATGTTGCACTTGATATCAAAAGGGTAAGCCCAGAAAGTTGTCTTGGCCCCGCCCAATCTATGCTAGTGATGTTGTTGGACAAGTAATGTAATTATGCTATAACCTTTAACTCTTTGATGATTTATGCTATGAAAGACTTTCCTTAGTACCTTTATACCTATTTCTGTTTTGGTATTTTTGTTTAATTGCTTCCGCGACCAAGGATGTGTAAATAATATGCTCAGAGGCTTTCGCTGTGTCACGTCTATGCTCTAGGCGTGGGTCGTGAAAGCATGAGTCATAGATAAGGTTTCATACCCTAATGATCAAAAAGTGGGAAGTTGTTGAATACTTATTACATGAAACCTTATACGTGCCGAAAGTCTAAGGCCCATAGAAAGATCTCATAGAGCTGAACCCAGAATTGAAGATGAAGTCCACGAAGCCCCGAATACGGGCCGTAGAACTTAGTACGGCTCGTGGACATGGTTGTATTGCCTAGTGAATCTAGTTCTCCTATTTTGATTTGGTTTGTATTTTAAACACTATAAATAGGTTTTTTTAGGTTATTTCAAGTGATAAGCAGTAAACAACAAGGGAAACAAGTGAAGAACATTAAGAAACACTTCAAAACAATATTTTGTTATTTTAATTCATACTTTGTGATTTCCATTGAAGACCTTAGATTTATTGTTCTTCATTTCATCCTTGTAAGTTTTGAATTATGTTATTCTATATCATGATTCTTGCATCTACAATGAACATTAGTAGATAGATCCACAACTAGGGTTGTGGGAACGATGAAGAACAAACAAGATAAAACTGGATAATTCGTACCTCTTAAAAGTGTGCATGCATATATTAATTTATTCTCTTCATTTTGATTGCTTTCTAATGGTGGCTAACATTACAACTCACCTAGTTTTGCTGACTGGATCAAGGTAATGATGGATAGGAAAAGAGATTAATTAGTAGGATTGGATTGATGTTTTCTTATCTAATCAACCAAACTAGATCAAGGGGAGGTTGTACTAGGACAATAGGTAAGGGTTAGTACTGTCACACTGTGGGGATGGGTCAAATCACATACTGAAATTTACCTATCACCTGGATCAAAGGGTTTGGTAAGCTTAACTTATCATTCTAAATGCGACACACAAGAAAAGAACGTTATTGTCAGACAAAGTTAGAGAATCATGAAGAACATAAATCCTAACAACTTTTCTTACTATTTCACACACTTGTCTTAGTTTAGGATTTCTTTCAAAAATTTTATGACCCCTACCCCCTTTCTGGAGATAAGTGGGTTAATTAACTCGACTGCTTGAAATTACTCAAAGTCTACCTTATTCCCTGTGGGACTGACCCTAACCTTGGCTAGGTCATATAGTTTGACAATGACCGCTTTAAACTTCCAAAAGGAGGTTTAGCTTGGATGACATCAAGATTTTGGTGTCATTGCAGGGGAGTACGGCTAGACTTGTTTAATTTGGGTAATTCGGGAATTAATCCTTTTTTTTCCTCATTGTACATTTTTGTTATTTATATTTTACTTCAGCAAGCAGGTGTAGTGTATGCATAACACTCGAAGTTGAGGCATTCCCTTCACTTTGTTTGACCCAGAGACCCAAAGGACACTGAGAAGAGTAGCCCAGGATAACACAAACAACATTGCTAATAATGAAGTGAATGCAACATTGAACTAGAACCATAATGAGAATGATAATAAACTACCTCCAATTGAGCATATTGACCTACAGCCGCAGGATCTTAACACTGAGGCTTATACATGGAATCAATATCGGCTTAATCCTATGGCACTAGATTTCACTGGAGCTATTATGTTACTGCCACTACTGGATGACACAAAGTTTGTTATTTCAAGTGGGCTGCTTCAAATGTTATAAAATCATGGGTTGTTCGCAAGCCTACCATCAGAAGATCTGCATAACTATCTACACAATGTTGTTTTCATTTGTAAGAGTATAATGGGAAGCCAAAATCTGTCTATGGATATCATTGGGCTTCATCTCTTCCTATTGTATCTAACAGGAAATGCAATGCTATGGTTATTCGAGCTCCTATAGAGTTTGATAACCAACTACCTTGAATTGAAAAAGGCCTTTTTGGAGAGGTTCTTCTCGAGATTGAAAAAGTTGAAGTTCAAAGACCAAATCAACAACTTCGAGCAACTTCCTGGTGATTCGATTAGTACCACATAAGAGAGTTCACCAAATGTTTGAGAAGTGTCTAGACCATAAGATCGTTGATGATACCTTATAGGGGATCTTCTATCGAGCCCTGGATGAGAATAGTGTTGCATGTGCTGATACTATAATGGGTAGCTTGTTTTTGATTGTCCATTTTTGATGATTACTGAGAGGTTGGAGAAGATGGTCAAGACAAAAAGTTCATAGGGAACAAGGGATAAGTAAACAACAAAGAGCTCGTGCGCAGTCAATACTAATTTGGCGCAAACAAAAATAAATGAGGATATGATGTAAGAGCTTGCTTGGATTAGTACTAATATAGAGTTGTTGATGAAGCACAACCAAGAACGTGTTAATATAGTTGCTCATCAGCTTTCATGAGCACCCATGTACGAGGAGCCTTACTATGAGAAGGGCACTTGCTTCTTCACAAATCAGATAGTAATTTTTCAGACCAACGCCAAGGGTTTAATTAGGATTATTGGCATCAAGGTCAAGGAAACTAAGGTCAGAACTATAATAGGGATAATGCCTTCAGAGAAAATAATCGAAGAGGTTATTATGATAGAAATAGGGGACAGGATAGAGATGTTGATTGGTGACATAGTCCATATTTGCCACCACACAATTGAGATATAGGTGCTAATAGCTCTAGGGTTGTGAAGATGTTTGACCATCTGATGAAGAAAGCTGACACACAGTATGAGACCTTGAGGGGGATAAAGACTAAAATCTCCAATATTAATTAGAAGATCAAGTTTCATTATGTTACTATCTTGTAGTAGGAGCTACAATTCGATAAAATATCAATTCAACTGAACCAGAGATAGAAAGGTACATTGCCCAAAAATATCGTCCAAAACCCCAAAAATAAGGGACAACATATGGTAGTGACTACTCATGGTGGCAAATTGACCATTGACCCACTAATACCGATTGATAATAATGGTGTCCGTGAGGAGATAATTGAGGTCAAAGATACAATGATTGGAGATGGTCGTGCTTAGGATGGGGTGAGTGATGCTATACCAATGCCACAAAAGTTGAAGTCCATTCTAGACCTCCTTGTCCCTTCCTTTAGAGAATCAATAAAAAGGAGGAGGAAGGTACATTCCAGCAATTCATCTCCATGCTAAAACAACTCCCCATCCACATTCCTCTCATTGAGGCATTGGAGATGATGCTGGGTAAACAAAGTTCATGAAACACTTGGTTACAAAGAAGTGAACTGTAAGCCAGGAGCTTTATGAAGAGCTTCAACATTGTAGTGCAATTGCTAAATGGTTTATGGTATAGAAATGAGAAGATCCTAGAGCATTCACCATACCCTGCACCATTGGAGATGTCGAGTTCACAAGGGAATTATGTGATCCTAGTGCCAGTATAAATCTAATGCCCCTTATGGTCTTCAAGAAGCTAGGACTGAAAGTCCCTACCCCTATGAGCATGTGATTGTTGATGGATGACTGAATAGTGATGAAGCCTATGGGGATACTGTATGACATCCTTGTCAAAGTGGAAAAAGTTATATTCCCTATGAACTTTGTGATCCTTGATTGCAAAGTTGACTTCGAAGTCCCAATTATCTTAGGAAGGCCCTTCGCAGCCATTGGGCAAGCACTAGTGGATATGGAAGCCGGCCAACTCAAGGTTTGATTGAATGATGAAGAAGTTATCTTCAACATTTATCAGTCAATGAAGAGGCCAGATAACTTGAAGATGGAAATTTGGGAAGTTGGTAAAGTCTGAGTAAACAAGTTGTCCAAGTCATGCCGCAACACTAAATTAGGTTCTACTTGGAAGACAACCCAAGATATTTGATGTAATAGTGGTAGTTTTATTTTGTTTTAGCTTTTGGTCTTATACGAGTTTAATTTTTAGCATTTTTGTTGTCATCTTTAGACTTTGGGTTGGTGGCATATAAGGTAACTATGTGTTTTGTGAAGAATGTGCAGGTACAAGACCAAGTCAGCCATCGTGGTCTAAAGAAGCAACAAGAAGTGCCTCTACGACTAATTTGATGGTCCATGTTACAGAGCATAACCATACATTGAATTGTAGAACACCTATAGTAAGAAAAATAATGTACACTCCAGTCCAAGAGAAAACTTAATGGCTCGTAGATAAAACTACAGACCGTGAATGTGGCTTGTGGACCCCAGGTAAGTTTTCTACTTTTGACTAAATGTTTGGGAGTTTCTATGACCTACTTTATGAGTCGTATTTTATTATATGGTTCGTAAATGGGTTCATGAAACCAGTCTCCCAAAATAGGGCTTAAGCAGCCTATGACATTAGGATCTATGGACCGTAGAAATTTCTATGACCCATATTGAGGTTTCGTAGAGTTTGGGCCCAGTCATTTGAATTGACCAGGTCAAAGTATAAAAGGGGAGTCAAATAATTTTGAACCCCACTTTCACAAATATTTTCGAAAATAACTGACCCTTTCTACTACCCTAAGCAATCTGACCCCCGTCCGGCCATCGTCCCTATTTTGGCACACTTTTTGAATACCATCTGGCAACCTAGGGTTTACCCCTCTTCAAATTCCTCCTTCAATTCCCAATCTTTTTGCTCAAATTTTGGTAAGTTCTTGGCCCTAAAATTCTTGTACTACAAAAATTGATGTGATCAGATTATAGTTAAGTGATTGGTATGGTAGCCCAATTCTAATGGGCTCGAATATATGGTTGCCTTTATATGTGCTTTGTGCTTAACCTTGATTCAAGTGTTGCCTTGTTTTGAATAGTGTTAACTGCCAGGATAAAATGTGTATGTGGCCATGTTTATTTTGTTTGAATGTTATTATGAGAAAACCATATTGTCAAATGTCGTTCCAATTGAATGGAAATCATTGCTTGAAAAATGACGTGTGACTAGATATGTGTCTTAATTCTAAAATTTTGAAAGGTTTTGGTTTGTGATATGAACATGTAAAATGAAAATCGATGGGGTAGTGTATAATCATTGCATATGGGATGTTGGGAAATTGGTTGAAATCATATGGGTGCTCAAATATTCTTGCTTCAGTGCTGATTTAATTAATGATAGTCTAAACATGTCATTTAGGGACCCGTTTGATAGTCTTGGAAAACCAAGTTTCTAGAAATTTCACACCAAGTGTGTCTTCTACGCCCCGTGGAACATTCCATGAGCCGTATTTGCCCCTCATGAGAAAATCTAGAAAACTTGAAATTTCTGGAATTCTATTATACGAGACCTTCTACGAGTCATAGTTTAACCTAGAACTTGTAGATGGGTCTCTTAGGGCCTTGCTAGCACAAAATCAAGTCTGGAATCCTATCTACAACTTAGTCTACGACCCATAGAAACTTTTATGGGTCATACCTAGTCTCGCAGATGTAATTGCAATAGCTAAAATCACTGAAATTTGTAATCTATGAAGGCTTTTTACAGCCCATATTTTATACTATAGCCCATAAACGAGCCCTTGTATGCTCAATTATCATTAGTTTTGAGATGTTCTTATTTATCATTCCTCTACTTGTGGGGCTAATCGTGTTTGCTAAATGCATGAATTTCAGGTACCATGGCCCTAAAGGCTAGAAAGAATGAGATACGAGCCTTATAGCGGCATCTACGAGATGAGCCCTCGGAGGATCAGGACAACGCAAGGGCTAGTGGACCAATAGAGGAGCTCGATGTTCACCCTGACTCAGATGCCAAGTGAACACAAACACATTCTACCACTAGAGAGTTCAAGCAGCACCATACTCATGCTATCTTAGTCCACTCTCCCAGTCTGAAGAGGGAGACAACAAGGATAACAACTCTATATGGGTGACTCCCTCTAGATGGGAGTCACAGTCTGGATCTGGTGAGGAGTCAGAGTCAGAGTCTTTAGCAGCACCTATGGCACCACCCTTACCTCCACATAGTTTATCTAGACATTGGTGTGTTAAGGTCATGCAGGCCATCTATCGGGAGGGCATATAGAAGAATAAACGGGGCTAACTAGCTCGCTATATGTATGAAGAGACCGGGATCATTACTTCAGGGTTGGATAGTTCCCAGGTCCCCAGGACACCATCCCTAGATACAAGCTTCAGTGAATGGTAGGACTATTGGGGAAGTACTCCTTGCCCATGGTTCAAGAGGCCTTTGCATCCTACGCCACCATAGTTCTCAGTTCTTTTCCCAAGGGGAAGAAACCCTTCACTTAGCCTCGATTGGCATATATGAGGTTAAGGGGTATGCATGTGGATATCTCAGAGGCCACTATTTGTCCTATGCTATTTTGCCCAAACTTCTCAGCCCCCAAGTCTATAGCAGAGTTTCACATGAGATTGGGGAAGACTTGGGATAAGACCCTGATATGAAACCAGTTCTGTTTGGCTTCTTTGATGAGATAGATTGCTGACTACATTGATTAGCATGGCCAGGACCCTGAGTGGATATCTACATTGATAGAGCCCATAGTAAAGGCCTCACTCAGCTTTATTGGAAAAATTTGGTGGGTTGTGGTGAGATCACGAATCAAAACCACAATTGCAGATAATACATTGATGTCAGATCGTGAAATACTGGTTGCCAGCATCTTGGCTAGTTATGAGATCGATTGAGCCCATCTGATTGCCAAGCAGATACATAAAGTAGCCAGAAAAAGATCCACTTCTATCCCCTTCCTGTGCCTGATATAAAGACTCTGTTAGAGTCGGGTTGGAGATAATTCATCATTTGGACTCCTTGATAGAGGTTTAGTGGATGTTAGACACCAGCTTGATAAAGGCTGATGAGTACCCGATGGCCCTCCAGCGAGCACCACACCCCTGTTCAGATGTCAGAAATATTCGTTGTGGTACCACCACCTGAGCCTCCATCCACTACCACCATTATTGCTCCCACTGCTAAGGGCCTCCATAGGCAGAGACTGATATGGAGAGAGGGCCCACCACTACTACTGCCCCAGAGATTGTGCCCATACCTACAACACCTGCCTGCATAGTTTATGTGTCAATGACATCTATTCAGGCCCTGACACAGAGGCAGGCCAACAATGAGTCCTAGCTGACTCAGTTATTATAAAATATTTAGCCTTAGGTCCACTAGGCCATCTCTGAGGTTGAGGGTCACATGTAGGCATCCACGGTGGTTGTTATTTAGGAGAGACTCACACCCGTGGACAGCCACATTGATGCGTTCAAGAGGAGAGTACAACAGAGCCTCAACTCAACACAACCTGCAGACATATGATCGCCATTCAGATGGAGATCCAGTAGCTCCAAGCTCAAATGACAGTAGCACTAGCAGCACCTATTGTGTTCCCACCGGCCGATCCCAGCAAGGTGGTGGTAGATTTATTTCTGCCGAATGAGGCACTACACTCTTCTATAGGGAAGAGGCCCTGCATTGATGATTCAGATATAGCTAGACTAGAGGTGGGGTTGGTAGAGGTGCAGTAGTTTGAGCTCACTAGGATACGCTCGACGCAGGATGAGGAGATACGGCAAGCAAGTGAGCTAGAGAGAGTGAAGGGTGTTGGACCCTCCAGACATGCCCTTACTACTAAGGAGAGTAGAAGCATGGTTGACGGTGATTAGACTCAGCCAGAGACCGATGCTTAGGTGTCCAGGTATGTTTTTTTACCCCTGTCTTAATTATTATATTTTATGCATTGAGGAAATTGCAAAGTTTTTCGAAGGGATGTGGGTAGTTATAAGCCTCTGTGAGGTTTGAGTAACCTTGTCCTATGACTATCCCAAATTTTGAATCCGAGGGGTTTTTTGCCTGTGTTATTTTGCCTAAAGGATATTTACTTTCTGTCAAACCATCATGTTTAGGATGTGTAGGTAGTATTAGTATTATGTAGTACTAAAGTCTATGGCATATAGTTTTTTATGTGAAAAATGATATCCAGCAGAAATTTTGTTAGTTAGTCTTGATAGCAACTATGCATGTTTGATTGTTTGACAATGCTTGTTCTAATAAGTGAGGTTGAATTGTGATGAAAAGCATGATCTATGAGTCTTTCTTAATAGTTTAATCAGTTCCATGTGTGTGTGAGCTTTCTTTGCTAAATTCTTATACTGTGTTTCAATTCAGAACGTGCCCTGTTACTCTGGCTTAGACTGTAGGTTAGTTGGTTAGGAAAGGATCCTAGGCCATTATTCATATTAGTCCACTTAGCCAATATTACCAGCCAAAAGTGTAAAGTATCCCTTGATCCCAATGTTTGAGCCTTGCATGTACCGTTTTTCTTTGTAAAAAAACTAAGTTACCTAGTGTTGTTAAACGAAAAATCATGAAATTCTCCTTGGTCCTTCCTTGAATATTGTGCACCTTGACAAAGGAAAAAAGTTTAAGTTAAGGGTAGCTACCAAAAGTGACCCTGGTTCATAGGTTGGATATTGTGCACCTTGACTCAAGCTAGAAGCCTAAGTTAACGGTAATTAGTGTAAGGGTAATCGCATAAAATAGGGTGGAACCTAGTGATACATGGAAAAAGGGATAAGAATATGCTCTGAGTGCAAGAAAAAATGAATAAGATGCCTAACTATGAGCTACAAAGAAATATGATGTGAAAACAAAAGGCAAAAGAGATAAAAATGAGAGTACGACACTCAATAAAGCTTGAAGTACGAGAAAGGGAAAATGAGTTGAAAAGTGACAGTGTTTGTAGGGAAAAAGTGTAGAATAATGCAGTGTCAAGGAGGGCCTTTAGCCACTATGTTCCCAAAACATCGTACCAAAGCCCCCTAAGTCTATGTTACAAGCCAATAAAGTCCTAAAATGATCCTAGTCAAAGTAGTCGAAGGTCAAGGTCATGAGTCTAATGGCAAGCATATGGTATTGAGCATTGTATTTGAATATCTATGTTGAGAGTGAGTATCTTGTTTAGTCCCAAACATTTGAATCTAAAAATATCATCATGAGTGAGATATAGGACTTCTTTCTATAAGGGCACTTGCATTACACTGTTGATCTTAGACTAATTCAGTGATTGCATTGCATCTTATCATTGATTACCTTGCTTGTCCTAGTTTCACTGTCGCATGTATTGATTTGCATTGGTTTGCTTTATAGTGATTTTATATGCATTCATGAGTGGTGTGGATATCTGTGTTTGAGTTTGAGATGATATGTGCTATTAGATTGAGGTATGTGTGTTATTGTGCTGCTTATGTAGATTGAGTCTGTTGCTTGAGGACAAGCAACAATTTCAAGTTGAGAGTATTCATGAGCTGTCAAAATTTGATACTTTTGATGCTTAAAACTTGGACTTATGTGTGTTCTCAAAGCAATGTTGTAGATTTGATGTGATTTTGTGTTTATTTTTCAGGATTACAAGATTTGGCATGATTTTGGGCTAAGTGTGTAAAGGCTAAAGTTTTTGCTGTTCTACGACACCCTTTACAGGCCTTGGAAGTTTCCATGAGCCATAGAGTTAGTTTCGTAGCAAAATCTAGTGAAGGGGTGATTTTCTGAAGTTAGTTCTACGAACTATCAGACGAGCTGTAGAATAAAGCATGAGTAGTAGATAAGGTTTTATATCCTAAGGATCAAAAAGTGTGAAGTTGCTAAAGGGTCATTAGATGAAACTCTATATAGGTCATAAGTCTGAATATGGCCCATAGAAAGGTCTCACAGAAACTGAACCCAGAATTGAAGATAAAGTCCACGAAATCCAGATTACAGGCCATAGAACTAATACGACCCATAGACATGCTCGTAGTGCCCGTCAAATCTAGTTCTCCTATTTTGATTTGGTTTTGTATTTAAACACTATAAATAGGCTTTTTTTAGGTTATTTTCAAGGGAAAAGCAGTAGACAATGAGGTAAACAAGTGAAGAAAATTGAGAAAGATTTGGAAAATAATACTTTGTGATTTTAATTTGTACTTTGTGATTTGCATTAAAGAGCCTGGATTTCTTGTTCTTAATTTCATCCTTCTAAGTACTTAATTATGTTATTCTATATCATGATTATTGCATATATAATGAACATAAGTAGCCAAATCCACAACTAGGGTTGTAAGAACCACGAAGAACTAACAAGGTGAAATCAGATAATTCGTAATTCTTGCAAAGTGTGTATGCATGTATTAATTAATTCTCTTCATTTTGGTTGCTTTTTAATGGTCGCCAATGTTAGAACTTGCCTAGTGTTACTGACTGGATCAAGGTAGTAATGAATAGGAAAAGAGATTAATTAATTAGATTTGATTATTGTTTTCTCATCTAATCAACCAAACAGGATCAAGGGGAGGTTGTATTGGGACAATAGGTAATGGTTAGTAATGTCACCTTGTGGGGATGGATCAATCACGTAGTGAAATTTACCTCTCGCCTGGATCAAAGGGTTTGGTAAACTTAACTTATCATTCTTCATGCAACACACTAGAAAAGAATGCAATTATCTAGTAATACCAAGTTAGGGAATCATAGGGAACACAATACTATAGTTACTCTTCTTACTGGCTTCACACACTTGTCTTTGTTTAAGATATCTTTCTGTAACTTTACAACCTTCCCCCTCCTTTTAGGAGATAAGTAGGTTAATTAACTCGAATTGCTTAAAATTACTTTAAGTATACCATATTTCTTGTGGGATCAACCCTAACCTCGGTTATGTTATATATCTTGACAATGACCACTTCAACCATCAAAAAGGAGGTGTGACTTGGACAACATCAACCGGCTGAATTAAAAGAGTTGAAGTATCAGCTGAAGGACTTGTTGGAGAAGGGCTTTATTAGACCAAGTAAATCTCCCTAGGGTGCTTCGTTCTATTCGTAAGAAAGAAGGATAAGTCACTTTGGATGTGCATTGACTATAGACAATTGAATAAAGTGATCATCAAGAATAAATATCTGTTGTCAAGGATCGATGACTTGTTTGATCAACTTCAAGGAGCCACCCATTTTTCAAACACTAACCTCCATTGGGGTTATCAGTTCAAGGTCCGGGAGTGTGGTATTCCCAACATAGCTTTTCGTATCTGATTGTGACATTCCCAACATAGCTTTTCAAACTAGATACGAACATTTTGATTTGTGGTGATGTCCTTTATCTTGACTAATGCTTTGGATATGTTTATAAATCTTATAAATTGGGTGTTCAGGTAGTTTCTTCATAGTTTTGTCGTTGTCTTCATCGATGATATTCTAATTTATTCCCAAAGTGAACGGGACCATATGAATCACCTAAGTTTGGTTCTTCAAACTTTTAGGGAGAAGCAGTTGTTTTCCAAGTTCAATAAATATGAGTTTTGGATGGGTAAAGTGGATTTTCTAGGCCATGTGTTATTCGATGATGGCATTAAGGTTGACTACAAAAAGACCAAAAGCCGTAAAAATTGGCCTAGGCCATTGATCCCTTCTGATATTCAGAGTTTTCTTGAGTTGGCTGGTTATTATCAGAGGTTTTTTAAGGGTTTCTCATCCATTGCATCTCCATTGACTAAATCAACTCAAAACAAGGTAAAGTTTATATGGTCAGATAAATGTGGGAAAAATTTTCAGACTTTGAAGGATTGATTTACAATGGCCCATGTTATGGCCTTACTGGATGGCTTATATGGGTTAATGGTATATTGTGATGCTTCTTTGATTGGGTTAGATTGTGTGCTCATGAAACATGGTAAGGTGATAGTTTATGCATCGAGGAAATTGAAGAAGCATGAATAAAATTACCCAACTCATGATCTTGAGTTGCCAGTCGGGTGTTTTCTTTGAAGCTATGCAGATATTATTTATATTGTTCATGTTGATGTGTTCACCAATCATAAGAGTTTGTAATATGTGTTCACCCAGAGGTATCTTAAATTGAGGCAAAGAAGATGTTTAGAACTTCTTAAAGATTATGACATGTGGGTTCAATATAACCCCAACAAGGTAAATATGGTAACTGATGCTCTTAGTAGGCTATCTATGGGTAGTGTGGCCCCATGTTGATAAGTCAAAGAAAGAGTTCGTGAAAGATGTTCATTGCTTGGCTAGATTGGGTATTAGGTTGGCTGACTGTAATGATGATGGCATTCATGTTCAGAATGCGGCTGAGTCTTCTGTGGTTGTTGATATCAAGGCAAAGTAGGACTTGGAACCATCTTTAGTTGAAACAAACAGGTTAGTTACCAAAAAGAAGATAGGTTTTCTCCCAAGGGGGAGATGGTGTACTTCAATATCAAGATTGATTTTGTGTTTTGGATATTGATGGTGTTAGGGAAGTGATATTGAGTGAAGCCCACAACTATCACTATTCTATACATCTAGGATCCACCAAAATGTATCAGGACTTAGGTGAAGTGTACTGGTGGCATTGTATGAAGAAAGACATAGTCAAGTTTGTATTTGAGTGTCCTAATTGTCAACAAGTTAAGGTAGAACATCAAAGGCTCGATGGTTTGTCTTAAGACATCGAGAATCCTACTTGGAAGTGGGAAAATGTGAATATAGACTTCGTAATTGGTCGCACACAGAAGCAATTTGATTCTATTTGGGTTATTATTTATTGGATGATCAAATCAGCTCATTTCCTTTCGTTCAAGACTACTTTCAATGCCAAAGATTATACAAGGTTGTATATTCGAGAGTTGGCTAGATTGCATGGTATACCTATGTCTATTATATCGGATCATGGTACCTAGTTTACTTATCACTTTTGCGAATCATTTCAAAGGGGGCTTGGCACGAAGGTGAAATTGAGTATAGATTTCCACCCTCAAATCGATGGATAAGCTGAATGGAAAATTCAAACTTTCGAGAACATGTTGAGGGCTTGTGTGTTGGAGTTCAAAGGAAAATAGGATGATCATCTACCACTTATTGAGTTTGCCTACAACAATAGTTTTCATGCTAGCATTGGTATGGCACCATTTGAGGCTTTGTATGGGAGAAGGTGTAGATCCCAATAAGATGATTTGAGTTAGGTGAGATGGCATTGATAGGCCCGGATTTGGTGTTGGAAGCCATGGAAAAAGTGAAATTCATTAGGGAAAGGTTGAAGGTAGCTCAAAGTTATCAAATATCTTACTCGGATGTCGAAAGAGGGATTTGGAGTTCTATTTCGGTGATTGTCTATATGTGAAGGACTATACCATAAAGGGTGTAATGTGTTTTGGTAAAAAAGGCAAGTTAAGTCCTCGGTATGTAGGTCCTTATGAGATAGTTGAGTAGATTGTCAAGTTGGCCTATAAGTTGAATATGAGTTCTTCTCATCTAGTTTTTCATGCGTTAATGTTGAGGAAGTTAATTGGTGATCCTAGTCAGATTGTGCCTTTGGAAGCTGTTGAGGTTGATGAGAACTTGACTTATGAAGAGGTGTCTTTGTTTAATGTGCTTTGATGGAATCAATATATGGAGAGTGCTGCATGGGAGGTGGAGGCGACATGATGAGGCAATCTCCCTATCTTTTCCAATATGCTCAAGCCTAAGGTATTAGGTTCTTCCTATTCTAAATAATTCTAATACTTTCACTCTAATGTTTCATGACATGTGCACAAATATTGTTTAAATTAGGTTTTGACATGAGTTTTAATGACTTTATGATTTTCAAGTGATGACTGATGCATTGTGTCTTCATGTTGAAATGTTTCATGTTCAAGTCATGCCTTTCAATCCATATTCTAGCTCATTTGATGGCAATGTTCCCAAGGGAGATATGATGTAAGGATTCAAACCTCAGAAGGCCTTAATAGTTCTTAAAATTGAGTTTTATGAGTTTGTTGATCGAGGTGACCCTCCGGGGTCACTCCCACAAGCCGTGAGGGAAACCACGGAGTGACCTTGGCTTTGTTCATGGCTTTATGTGGCTTAAGGGGGAGTTTTATGGTTGGTGGCACTCCATGGCACCTCCCACTGCTCATGGTCCTCAATTCTGGCTGCGGAAGGGGCTCGCAGTTGGTTCCCTAGTTTCAAGCCAAGAAATTGGCTAAGGAAGCCACCAGAGACCCTTGTACAGGTTATGCAACCCACCATGAATCTTGGTGGGTCTCGTTAGACCCTATCTCCAAAATTTTCTTCTAGTGTCAAAGTACAATCTCGAAACTTGGTGACATTTTCATGGACCATTGTACGATCAGTAGAACTTTTTAAGGACCGAGAAGCCTTCAGTGGAAACATCCTTAGATTAAATTCTTCTAAATGTTAGAGAAGGCATTTTCACAGGCACTTTGTATGGTCAGTGAACCTTTTACGGACCGTGATGAATTTGCACAGTACCCCTGAACATTTTTTATAGTCCATTTTATTAATGATCTTTCATAATTTTGGTTTATTTGAAAGGTCTTTTAGGACCTTGGTACCTATCCAAAGCCCCTTAATCAGATTACACTAACTCTCTACACTTATTTATTCTCACTACAAAATCAAGCTGTAGAATTCAATTCCTAAGTTCTATTTTCAAGTCTTGTGTTAGGGATTCAAGCTAGGATTTCAAGAGGGCTTTCAATTAAACCTAATTCCATCCTAATTCTTATAGTTCTTCAATGTATGTGGGGTGGATTCATGATTCCTTTCAATCATGAAGACCCCAAAAACTTCTTACTTCTTAATTTATGAATTTTAAGCTTACTTTGAATATGGATCTTTTAAATTAGTATTAATTTGATTAAATTAAGTTATGAGTTGTGTTTGATTGATGTTTTTAATATGATATAAGTCCTATTATGTTAGATTTACATTGATATTATAAAGGTTTGAATATACATGTCTCTTTAAATTATTAATCTATGCATGGGAAATTTCAAGTATGTTTTAATTATTGATTTCTTCATGGATTTCAAATGATTTCATCTTATTATATTGATTTAAATATGAATCTCTATTTCCCATACTATTCTCTCATACCTCGTGGCATATGCATGCATGAACAAGTATTTTCATGATATTTATGATATGGGTTAAGACCCAATGATTATGACTATAATTTCAAGCAAGTATAGTTATGACATCACATGTGATCACATAATGTCTATGATATGAACTTTTGAGCACTTATGGGTGAGGATTCACCAATATGTACATGTATGAATGAGTTACACCTATGCATGTATTTATGAATTGAAGTATGATTTGGCTTTTTAGTCTAAGTATGCAACATCATGAAATATGTTTGGCTTTAAAGCCTAAGTATGCATGAAAATAATTTGAAAGACTTGTGCCTCTTTTCAAGAAGATATACGTATATGTATTCCCATGAGATGATGACCTAGCACCGAGTGGGCCTGTATGAGGGGGATTATCACCAAGGGTCATTATATAAATCCTCAAGTCCCATAACTACATGTCA
The DNA here is from genome assembly GCA_025774065.1 of Solanum ossicruentum. Lineage (NCBI taxonomy): Eukaryota > Viridiplantae > Streptophyta > Magnoliopsida > Solanales > Solanaceae > Solanum > Solanum ossicruentum. The sequence continues at coordinate 22,065 of JAOTQR010081903.1, read as the reverse complement.
AAGTAGGTTCATATTTATGCCCTTTGTAGATGATTATGTTATGAAAATCCTTACCGAAATGGGGGGCCTATAAGATAAGTTTACTTCTTCGAAATGGGAGGCCCATAAGAAGTAGTATGGTCTACCTTTGGCAAGTATGTCAGCCATTCCTCTAGTGTATGCTGAACATTGAAATTCCAAGTAGTAGCTCACTTCAACTTATATGTCGGTTGAGGTCACATCCTCGTATGTTGAGGTATTATGGCACTCATGCATCATGCATTTACTGGCATATTGATACTATAACCTTTCCTATATATTTTTTTCTATATATGAGCCTTTGTCATCTAACATTGAGTGCAAGTTAACATGTTCATGAGCATTTGCATTCCCACCTACTTAGTGCATTCAAATGTATTATTAATGCATATGTTTTACCTATATGATCTAACCATGTAAGAACCGGAGACTATCTTCATTCACACCTCTTGACGATTACATTGGATTATGAGCTTGCATGTTATGACCCAAACTGAGGTTTAGATGTGACACAATGCATGGGGAACCCAAAGGAACCCCAAGTAAGCCTCTTAGCATATCATATACAAATCCTTGGCCATGGAAGAAATTAAACACCATAAAAGAATAGAGATAAGGGCATAGAGACAAAGGGGAAAACCTTCATTTCATAAAATCAAGAGACTCAAAGAGAGAGTCAAGTTATGGCATCATTACGTACTTGTCCTATAGCATGTCTAAACATAGAACTTAGCGGGGGCCAAGGCAAACAACCGGGCTCGCCATCATAATAAGGACAATAGGTAATCCAAATATACAAGCTATAGTCAAAACACAAACATGAGAGAAGATAGATATTGTCCCCAGACTTCAGGACTCAGCAAAAGCTAACTTGAACAATCCGTCTAGCCATGTGGAGGAGAATCAATGGGAGCTCTGATTCCCATATGGTAATATCATGTAGGCATAGAGTATGCATTAGTATGTTTCAATGCACTAAGTATGCAAGAGATAAGAAACATAATCGAAATGCATAGCATAGGCAATAAATAAGCATGTAGCAATATGGCATGCATGGAAGATGCTTGAAATAAATCATGCTTACATAGAACATAACACATATGCAAGAAGAGACCATCATTATAGAACTCATAGTCTATTGAGGTACCAACTCCTCAATTGGTTGGTGGATCGTCTCACCCTACCACCCATGGTGATTGAGGTACCAACCCCTCAATTGGTTGGTGGAGCGTCTCACCCTACCACCCATGGTGATTGAGGTACCAAGCTCTTAACCCAGTTTGTCATGGTACAAACCCCTTGACATGGTTATCAAGGTACAAACCCCTCGACATTGTTATCAATGTAAAAACCCCTAGACATGGTTATCAAAGTACAAACCCCTCGACATAGTTACCCGGGCTCACAACCCCCCGAGTGGGGCATGGTCAATTCCCAACATGATATAGGATAATATCATATAAATACATTCCTTTCATCATCATAAATTCATTAAACTCATAAGACATGCATTGAATGTTTAATTCCTGAAGAAATCATAACCGGGCATTTTATCAAACACGTGGTGGGTATGTAATGCTAGTGTAGAACCATGGAATTCAAGAGTTAAATCATGTAAGAAAATTCAATGTAAAACCACCCACCAACACTTGGTAATACCATCTAGAAATGTACATCAAAACCCTTATAAAATTCTCATGATAGATTAAAGATTCATAGCTCAAAACATGCTTAAACAATCACACTTTAATGAAACTCCAACATAGTTCATAGTCATATTCATAATAAGTAAGATACATAAGTAAATCAACTTAGAATAATGCAATTAATGTAAAGGGAAGCTTGGACACCATGGGTGAAAGGACCCATTGGTTGAAACCCATATACCTTGACTTTGGAGATTTTCTTGAAGAAGATTTGAAATGGAGACTTGAAGCTTGAATGAAATTCTTAGATCAGGAAAGAGATTGGGACATTTGAATCTTGAGGAAGACTTGGGGTTGGACTTGGTTTCCTTGAATTCCCACAAGACTTCTTGCAATCCTTGAGAATGGATGGAGAATTTGATGAAGTATGAAGAGGAATTTAAGATTTTTTTGGTTGGTTTTTAGGGCTCAAATTAGCTTAACAATGAGAGATTTCGTGTATATAGGTATAGGGTTATTACCCAATTGCCCTGGAGTAAAAAAGAACAAATTTTGGAATTTTTTAAACTAGTCAGCTCCAGGTCCGCATCGCGAACTAGTCGCAGACAACTACTGTTTGCAAAGTTTTGCCAAAAAATTATTTTCTTGGAACGGATGAAGTATACCTTGTAGATACTCATTTTTCCACTCAATTTTGCCCTCTAAACAAGAATACGAAGTTGGATGTGCAAAATTCTGCACAGATTTTGAGAAATTGAAAAAAATGCATCACGGGGTCTTTCCAAGCTACGTGGAAGGGTGTTTAAATATTCGCGATTTCAGAGATAAGGGAGTTACATCTATGGGGGCATTCTTAGGCAAGTGTGAGGCGTTTCAATATCTCCCCCTTGGGAACATTCGTCCGCGAATGTCGAAGAATCATACATAAGAAAAGTAATTATGAAGAAAAAAACCCCAACAAAAATGCAATAATGCACTTAAACACCATTTTCAAAATCTCAAGATAAGTGCTAAAATTATCATGAACTTGTCAACATAAATATGAATGCATGCGAATGACATAGCGGCTGCAACATAAGACTTGGAATCATAAAAGGGACTTGACATGTTATCATAAGCTTGAATAGAATGAAAGAAATATGAATATTGCTTCTCCACACCTGCTTCGGCTCCCCGAGAGACATTACGACTTGATGATTCTCCAAAAAGGGCCTTGACGAACTCTATATCCTTATTAATCAACCTTTCCACCCTTCCTTCCAATAGCCCCACCAGGACCTTCTCCTAAGCCAACTTATCCTCCACAACACCCATAACCTCAAAGAGCTCTATAGCACTAGAGTCATCAACACATCCCCTCAACCTAGAAGCATGAAGAACCAGACGAACCATATCTATATCCAAAGGCAACTCCTATTCGTATGCAACCTCACCAACCTTCCTCAATACTCTATGAAGACTCACAAACCATAAATTCAATCCCTTTATTACAAAAATAAACCACACCTTTCATGAGTGAACCTTCAAATAGACCCAATCACCATCCTTACATTCAAGATCCCTACTCCCCGTTCTGGCATAGGACCTTTGACAACTTTAAGATATTTTCAACTTTTCCCTAACCAACCTCACCTTCTCCATAGCTTACATAACCTAATCCGTACCCAACAAAGCCATTTCTCCCACTTCAAGCCACCCAACCGGTGATCTACAACGCCTACCGTACAGGGCCTCAAAAGGAGCCATACCAAATGCTAGAATGATATCTATTATTAGTCTCATCAAGAACTCTCTTTCTCAAGTCATACACACAAGGCACACACAACCTATCTTGATACCTAAGGGCACCATCTCCCCCTTGGGAGAAAACCTCCACCTTGCTAACGCTCACCAAAGCCTTCAATTCTAGCAAGGAGGGATCAAAATCTTACTTTGCTTCTACCTCATCAACCAAGGAAAATTTTTGAAACATGAACAACCACAATATTGCCATAGTCAACCCCTTTTCTACCACCACCAACATGAACTAGGCTACCCATGGACACCTTACTCAAAGCACCGACCACAACATTAGTCTTACCGAGGTGGTAGTGCACACTCATATCATAATCTTAAGAAGTTCTAACCACCTTCTTTGTCTCAAGATAAGATCCTTTGGGTAAACATATATTGGAGACTCTTATGATCGGTAAGCACATCAGCATGCACCCCATACAAATAATGACGTCAAATTTTGAAGCAAATACCATGGCGGCCAACTAAAGGTCATAGATAGGATAGTCCTTCTCATGCATCTCAAATTGTCTAAAAGAATAGGCTATCACCTTACCATTTTGCATCTACACACAACCTAAACTAAACCGAGAGGCACCACAATATATCACAAACCCTTCCAACCCTTCTGGTAGAGACAAGATAGGAGTGGAAACAAGCTTATCCTTCAAGGTTTGAAAACTCTTTTCACACTTATCGGTCCACACAATTTTGGACTTCTTTTGAGTCAACTTAGTAATGAGAAAAGCAATGAGAACCCATTCACAAACCTCCGATAGTAACCCACTAAGCCTAAGAAGCTTTTAATGTCCGAGGAAGTCAAAGGTCTAGGCCAATTTCTAATCATATGACCTAGAAAGGTGACCTCCTTCAACCAAAATTCACATTTCGCATGTTTAAAATACAACTTCTCTTTCCCTGAGTTTTGCAACACTGCCTCCAAATGTTTCACAAGCTTTAGATAAATCAATACTTTAGCACTAGAGACCTCCACAAACAACATAATAAAAATAATTTAGATTTAACACCCCTAACTCTTATAAGATGATAAATACAACCCGTAGAGATCAATTGCACCTTATGACAAGAAAATAACTTACCCTTTTACAACCACCTTATAAGCCCCACTCAAGGACGGGTTTATTAGGGAATTGGAATCAAACTCTACGGGCCCTATAATCAAAGGAGACACAACATCTATGAAACTAATCCATCCCATGTATGACATTAAAATCCACTATATCGAACCTAACAAGTCACAAGGCAAGACCTATTGCAGTAGGCACATGGAACAATACCTATGAACTTTCTAACAACAATAGACTTAACAAAGGGGTACACTCAAAACTTCACACAACAACTTGGGCACACTTGAAGCCCACTAGCAATAAGAAAGAATAATGAAGGAGATAGTGGCACCCTGGCCCAGTGATGATGTTCATGGTCTAATAAGAAAGCGGTCGCTGTCAGCAACTAACCTAACTGAAGATTAGGATCGAATCCATAGGGAATACGGTGCTTGACTACAAGACTTCACTATCAATCATTTTGAGCATCTATAACTAAAATCTCGGGGGTTTGTGATGAAAAGCAAAAGTAAAATAAACACTAACTAAGATACAAGGAAACATTCAATTTTGGGGGCAACTTGGAAATTGTGTTTCCCATGGTTCGTTGACTCGATTATCCTAGACACACAACTACAATTGGAAATTCGCATGCAGGACGGTAACTTAGGTTCTTCCAGCCCTCTTATGAAGGTGAAGATCGAATTTCACCATACGCGGTTAGAAACCATGGTGTGCCAACTAACCATTACCAATTGTCCCAGTCAATCCCCCTTGGTCAGATTTGGTTGATTAGACGAGAAGACATCGATCGAATTCTGTTATCTACTTTCTTTTTCTTATTCGTTACTACCTTGGTCAAGATCATGATAGTAGGCAAGGTTTGGGGTTGGCCACCACCAAACAATCAATCAAAATGAAGGGAAATAAACGATACATGCAAAACCCCAATCATAGAAATATAATAAATCTATGTCATCTCAAGTCAACTACCCATTCCCACAACCCCAAGTTGTGGGTTGCTTAGCTACTCATGTCTAAGGCAAAACTAACAAAACTGCAAATACAAGACATACTTGAGAATTTTACCCAAAGCAATAAAGAGTGAAGACACCATAAGTTGCAAACCAAAAGCTTGATTGATTGACAATGAGTACAAAATAAGATTTGTAATCCCCAACAGTGGGTTTTCCAAGAGAAAATGAAAAACTAAGCTAAAACCCTAAAATATTCTTAAGAGAATACTCAAAGCCACATTCAATGTTCATTATCTGGAATCTCTCAAATAAAATTCTAACTTAAAGTATTTATAGTATTTACATATTAGCCCTAAATATTACACAAAAAAATAGTTGGCAGCTGGTACGCCTCATAGGTACGACTCGTAGGGTGACCTACGAGTCATAATCGGGGTCTCGTATCAAGTTCTTGGCATCTTGGACTCAACTAGTATGACCCACTGGTACAAGTCATTGCTTGGGCTACGACTCGTATGCTTCTCTCGTAGTCTAGGCCTTTAATTTTTGGTCCAAAGTTTTAGCTTTTTGATTTCTGCTATGAGTCCACCTATATGAGTTGTAGTGAGACTTAGGACTTGTAGGATGGCCTCGTCGGACTAACCTCCACTTAGCAGACTTCTGATTTTTGGTCTTTGTTTCTTGCTACGAGAGCACCCTACTCGTAGCTTGGGCTACGACTTGTAGGTGAGCTCATATGTCCTGTGCTTCAGCAAAATCTACAATATTTCTACCAAATCATGTTAGCCTACCTTTTTTGCTATAACAACACAAAAAAAAAACATAAAATCCATAAAAAGTTGCATTAAGAACTCACAAAATCCCTAGTTTTAGGCATCAAATGTGCTATATTTTGACAGCACATCACCCAGCAATGCATACAAATCAAAGCCAAAGGAAATTTCAACATACCAATAGCAACATCGGGCGCCTCATCTCCTCCTTTCCTCCCTTGAAGAGCATAAAATTTAGTGTGTCACGGGGCACCACCTTGATGACCTTAACCTCTATCTTTGGGTTGATCATGAGGACATCCATGAACTTTGTGCCCAAATCCACCAAAACCAAAGCAAGAATTAAATCTCTTCAAGCACCATCTCCTTTCCCACACTTTCGACATCAAGGCTTTGCCACCACTCATCGCCCCATTGAGCCTCTTGACCATCATGACCACCTTCAGTTTGAACTCTTCTCCTTCCTTTCTTCGAGGCCATCGGGCAATTTCTTATGTCATGTCCATTTCCACCACACTTGTAACAACACTTAATGCCTACAAGACACCTCCCTTGATCCCTCTTGCCACACCCTTGACAACTAGCTATAGAGGTCCTTTCCTTCCCGAATTTGGGCACTGGTAGTCTAGTAGTAGACGAAGCTCCCTCAAGTCAGGCTCTCTTGGCCTCCCCCTCCCCACTCTTACCATTTGAAGTCTCGGGGACACTCATTTGTTGATCAAGGTGAGTTGTCAATTTTGTCACCGCTTTGGCCAATACCCATAGAGCATTGCGAACCTCTGCATTTGATATATCACCATCCTGAATAGCTTGAGACATATTCTGAAATGCAAAGATTAAAAGAAGAAATAGACCTTAGGGGACTTAACTCTATCGCACGACATATATCAAGAAGAAGGGAAACTTTTCCTAAGAATGCCTCATAGCCTCCCGGTCATAGCCATGGAACGCTTTACAATCATAGATAAGACTCTAATCGACATAGTGTGATGGACTCTGAGGACCATTAACAACCTAATGCTCTGATAGTAAGTTTATCACGACCTTTCTAGGGCCTAGATGTGACACGGTACATAGGGAACCTGAAGGAATCCTAAGCAAGCCTCTTAACATATCATTACACATAATTGGTCATAAAATCAGTTAAACACCATAAAAGAATAGATATAAGGCCATAGGGACTAGGGGGAAAACCTTCATTTCATAAAAGGCAAGAGAGTTAAAGAGAGAATCAAGCTTATAGCATCATTGCGTACTTATCCAACAATACCTCTAAACATAGAACATAGCAAGGGCCAAGATAAGCAATCGGGCTAACCCTTATAATAATGACAATAGATAATCCAAATAAACAAGATATAGTCTAAGCATAAACATGAGAGATAGATAGATACTGTCCCCCGAACTTAAGGACTCACCAAAAGCTAACTTGAACAATTCGTCTAGCCACGTGGAGGAGAATCAATGGGAGCTCCAGTTCCTACATAGTAATATCATGTAGACATAGAGTAAGCATTAGTATATCTGAATGTACTAAGTATGTAGGATGCAATGCAACAAGATATAAGTAGCATAATCGAAATGCACAACATAAGTAATGAATAAGCATGTAGCAATATGGTATGCATGGAAGATACTTGAAGTAAATCATGCTTACATTGAACATAATACATGTGGAAGAAGAGACCATCATTATAGAATTCATAGTCTATTGAGGTACCAACCCCTCAATTTGTTGGTAGATCGTCTCACCCTACCACCCATGGTGATTGAGGTACCAACCCCTCAACCCAGTTCTCAAGGTAGGCTCACAACCCCCCGAGTGGGGCATGGTCAATTCCCAACATGATATAGGAGAATAACAAATACATGCATTCCTTTCATCATCATAAAGTCATTCAACTCATAAGACATGCATTGAACCTTCAATTCCTCAAGAAATCATAACTAGACATTTATCAAATACTTGACGGGTGTGTAATGCTAGTGTAAAAATCATACAATTCAAGAGTGAAATCAGGCAAATAAATTCAGTGTAAAACCACCCACCAACACTTGGTAATACGATCTTGAAATATTCATCAAAATCCTTTATCAATTCTCAAGACAGATTAAAGATTCATAGCTCAAAACATGCTTAAACAATCACACTTTCAGAAACCCCAACATAGTTCATAGTCAGATTCATATAAGTAAGACCCATAAGTAAATCAACTTAGAATCATGCAATTAATGTAAAAAGGAAGCTTGGGCACCATGGGGGAAGAACCCATTGGTTGAAACCCACATACCTTGACCTTAGAGATTTTCTTGAAGAAGATTTGAAATGGAGACTTGAAGCTTGAATGAAATCCTTAGATCCGGAAAGAGATTGGGACACTTGAATCTTGAGGAGGACTTGGGGCTTGACTTGGTTTCCTTGCATTCCAACAAGACTTCTTTAAATCCTTAGGAATAGATGGAGAATTTGATGAAGACTAGAGAGGAATTTGAGAGGTTTTTGGTTGGTTTTTAGGGCTCAAAATGGCTTAACAATGAGGGATTTTCGTGTATATAGATATAGGGTTATTACCCAATTGACTTGGAGTAAAAAAGAGCAAATTTCAGAATTTTTTAAATTGGTCCACGCAACGTCCGCATCGCGGACTGGTCGTGGACAACTACTATCTTTGCAAAGTTTTGCCAAAAAATTATTTTCTTGGCACAGATGAAGTATACCTTGTAGATACTCGTTTCTCCATATAAGTTTGCCCTCTGAAAGTGAATATGAAGTTGAATTTGTGAAATTCTGCACGAATTTTGAGATATTGAAAAAAATGTATCATAGGGTCTTTCTGACCTACGTGGAGGTGTGTTTAAATATCCTCGATTTGAGATATAAGGGAATTACCATTATGAGGGCATTCCTAGGCTAGTGTGGGGCGTTTCATTACTAATGGTGAGTCCTTTACTCCAAGGACAAGACCCACCTTCTATCGGCCTATTATCTTATTTTCATTTATATCTTTACTTTGAGGGTGAGCCCGGGACATGTCTTGGCCCCTATCCTATTTTATAAACTAGAGGCATTGTTAAACATCATGTGATCTCTATGTGTGGACTTGTTATGTGTTATGCTTATTGCTTATGGAGTCTATAATTATGTTTATCTTATGATCTTGGTGCTATGATGACATGATCATGATGAGATGTGAATATGTCAAATGTCGTACGTCATTTTATCCCCATAGAGTGAGTCAGACTTATCCGCCCCTTAATTCTTATGTACTTGTGCTATGTGCTATGTGAATCCATGCAAATACCTATCCCTATGGCATCTCTATAGCTTAAGTCCAAAGCTCCATTTCCCTTAGAACTATGTGCTTGTTGCTTAAGTATACGCTTCCAAACTAATTACGTGTATGTGGATGCTGTGAGGCTTGTTTGGGGACCCTCGGGTTCCTATTCACTATGTCACTCCTAGGCCCTAGGCCTAGTTCGTGACATTATATATGTTACTTTTATCATACTTACATACTATCATTTTTTTCATTATTAGTTGTTTTTTTCTTTATTCGTAGAGTAGCACTCACAAACACTAATACTACATCATCATCATTGCAGCTCTTTTACTGCACTATCTTATTTTATGCAGAGCAATAGTTGTTTTGCCCCATACTGCAGAAGGAAAAGGTACATGGAAGATACTGCTGAATAACACTAGAGTGGTGGGTATGCATCTGGTTTTAACCCATTGGAACACTATAATACTATTTGATCGGAGTGGCTATGGTTGAACAGGATACCAGCTACATCATCTTACAAATTTGCGTTTATTGTAAGTTGAAGCTTCTATTTTATCTAGAATTTTAATCTTGATGTTATAGAATCTAGTTATGTGGAATACCATGCCTAGAAATGTACACATCTGTTATGTTTGGCTATGTCAATTTGTAAGTAAAATTAGTTTGTTGTCTAGCGTGAAGCTGCTAGCAGATATGCCACATTTACCAATAGATTTCATGCATTCTAAATTAACATAGCAATAGGCAAATCAGTGTGACTGGAACCATAATCAATATGAGCAGACCGTTCTCTCTCAACCTTTGAGAGACCTGAGATTAAACACATAAAATAGAGGTAGAAAACTCAAGCGGAAGGACAATTTCTTAAATCGGAGACTGTCTATGAAGTTATAGAAATATAGTTACATATTGTGATCAAGAAAGTTGGAACACGAGACATTTAGAAGCAACAACATAAGACATAGAAGCTTTACACTAACCCAATTGAGCTTTCACATTTCTCCAATTCTCACTTCAGTTCTTCAACTCGTCTTTCTTAGCTCTTCAAACCAAGCACGGAGCACTGATCATTGTTTAATTATGTGTTTTCATTAGTTTACTAAGGAAAAAAACATTTCTAGACATTTAGATTCTATCTGTTTGACAACTATCTAAAGTTGAAATGTTTATTGCAACTCGTAAAAAAACAAGAAAAATGTTCAAGTTGATACCAAGTTGCAATAGTAAGTCATATAGTGGAACTTTATTCACACTTTTATAAATGATCATTGTTTGGTTTCTATCTAATTAATAATTTTTGTATGTGTAGGAGAATGTGGGTATCACTATCCAAGCCTAGGTCCTAGACATGACACGGTGAATGGAAATCGAAAAAGACACAAACAAGTCTCTTAGCATGCCAATCAGACATCCTTGGTCGCGGAAGCAAAGAAAACAACAATAAGAGATATAATAAAAAGGAAAGCAGGACTAAGGGAAATCTTGATATTCATAAAATCATAAAGAGTCAAGCTCATAGCATAAGTACATCATAATATCCAACAAAACCTCTAACATGAAATGGAGCAGGGGCCAATACACTCTCCCGGCTCATACTCATAATAACAAGTGTTCAATACAAAGAAGTCTCAAATAGCAAGAGTAATAAAGATAGTGTCCTTGGACTTGAGGACTCACCAAATCTTGCTTCAAAAAATCGTACTAGCCACGTGAAGGATGATCAAATGGTGCTCCAGTCCCTACATGGTAATATCATGTAGGCATAGAGTATGTATTAGTACGTTTGAATGTACTAAGTATGTAGGATGTAATGCAACAAGACATAGGCCTACATAGTTAAAATGAATAATCATAAGCAATAGATATATAAACTCAATATGGCATGCATTATAAATGCTTATAATAAAATATGCTTGTAAAACATTCAACTTGCATAGTACATGATAGATATGTGGGAAGAGACCTTAACCGACACAGACCAGGCGAGCTACTACTTGGAATCTAAGACATGTCACCCCCCTTGGCAAGGTGATTGAGGCATGTCACCCCCTCAATAAGGTGATCGAAGCATGTCATCCCCTCAACAAGGTGTGGTCTACTTGCCATGGTAGCCATACAATGAATAATCTGAGGCATGTCACCCCTTCATCAAGGTGATTGAGGCATGTCACCCCCTCAACAAGGTGTGGTATAACTAGATGAATCCACTAGAAAGACATAAAAGAGATCATGTATAACCTATGGTGGCACATAGTTTAGAGACTAAGACCTTATATAAGGACCCCTTGAGTCGAGCCCCCATCTTAAGCCTCAATCGGTGCTAAGTCTAATCCCACGGAATACTTGAAATAATCATACTTTAGTCACGGCATAAATATTTTGTAAGAGACATGATAATATGACTTGAGTAGCTCATAAACATGTTTGACCTCTAATAATAAGCCTGACTTGAACATGAAAATAGATAGCAATCATATATGATCCCTTGCTTTAATATGAATGGCTCATAAAAGGTAGAAATCTTGAAATAGGGCTTAACTTGATACTTGTAACATCATAGATACTTTTCATGAATTCAACACATATATGAAAGCCTTAATCATCATAAAGTCACTTGACTTGTAAATGATAAAATAGATCATCAATAACTTGAGAATTCCTGCCTTAACATTTTATCAAACACTTGGTGGATTCATGATACTAGTTCAAAATCATGTAATTCGAGAGTGAAATAAGATGAAAAAACTTAATGTAAATCAACCCACCAACATTTAGTAAATCCCTAATGTAGGATACCTTGAAATCCACCATCAAAACTCATAATAGATCATAGTTTCATAGCTCAAAACATGCATGGTCTCAATAGACAAAAATCAACTCATAATCAACAATACTTTGATAAAATTCCATCATAATTCATGCTTATATTTCATAATAAGATATACCTGTAAGTAATACAACTTGAAATCATGCAATTTTCATAAAAAGGAAGATTGGGCTCCATGGGTGAAAGGACCCAATGGATGAAACTCACATACCCCAAACTTTCAGTTTTCTTGAGATGAGCTTGAAGGAAACTTAGAGCTTGAAGTGAATCATTTAGTTTCAAAGTTAAGCTTCAAATCCTTGAATTTGGTATGAAATATTTGGTTAAGTTTAGGATAGGATTTTGTGAGGGTTTTGAGTGATATAGAGTTGAAAAATGGCTAAGTATGGGTGTTTTCACATTTTAGTGGCCATGGGGCTATGAACCCAATGCCCTTGCGTGCAAAGAAAAACTAAGGAAATTTTTTGTAGTAGTTCGTGTCTGGTCCGCGATGCGAACCCAATGCGAAGGAAGAAAATGTACTGCTCCATGCCCCTGGCGCGTCACGGCCAGGGGTACGGATGCTCTCTAAAATTATAAATTGGCAAAAATTATTTTTTTCTATGGGTCCTCTAAAATATGGATTATACCCATTTCTCACTCAATGTTTTCCCCTGATTGAGAATATGAAGTCAGATTTTTGATACCACACACAGATTTTGAGATACATAAAAATTATGATTATGGACATTTTCGAAGCACATTTTTGGAGTATTTTAGTGGGTGATACAATTGACATTGGTGGCAGAAATTTAATTTGACCAATCTGTTGTGTGTGATAATGAAGAATTTTTGATAATTAAGATGCCTATTATTCATGATATTGTATGAATACATTCTCTTTAATTTGGAAATTTTATTATTACTTTGTATTTTGATACATATGTTTTCTTAGTATGCATCATGACTATGTGAAGTCCATTTCAAGTATTTATAAATTTTAATTATTTTTTGATATTTATTAGCTAGTTTACTTTTTTTATATCATCAAAATGTATGATAGATACTATAAAATATATAACTGGTTGTATATAAGAAAATGTATGTACCTTTCACAAATTTAGAAGCCACATTTTAAAAGTCTATCTTAAAATAATAAAACCATAGTTTGTAATTGTAAATTTAGGACGTGAAAGTGTTACTAAATGGTGTCCGTCAAGTGTAGTCTTTGTTATTTAATAGGCTACAATTTTTAAGCATTGCATGTAAGGTGAGATTTGAAAAGTGTAGCCTTAGATCACTGGTTATGCTTCATTTAACCACCCCTTTGAAAATGTTGCCTAAAGTCCAAAAGTGTAGTCTTTGATCAAAGGCCACACTTTTTCATAGCTTAAACTACACGCTTTGGGGGTGGTTGAAAGTCTAAAATGTAATAGTGATGATATCTTTATCTACTCCCGAGGTGAGCAAGAACATATGGAACACTTAAGGGCGGTATTTCAAACCCTAACGGAGCAAAAGCTTTATGTGAAGTTTGACAAATGTGAGTTTTAGCTAGATAATATTTCCTTCCTTGGGCATATGGTATCATGTGATGGCATCAAGGTTGATCCTAAGAAGACTGAAGCAGTGAGAAACTTGCCAATGCCATTGGCTCCAATCAAGATACAAAGCTTCTTGGGCCTAGCCAGCTATTTTAGAAGATTTGTGCAAGACTTCTCTTCCATTTTACCCCACTCACCAAGTTGACTCAAAAGAAATCTAAGCTTGAGTAGATAGATGAGTGTAAAAGAAGTTTCCAAACTTTAAAGGATCGATTGACTTCGGCCCTTATTTTGACATTAAAAGAAAGAAATGATGGGTTTGTGGGGTATTATGGTGCATCAACGATTGGATTGGGGTATATGCTAATGCAAAATAGTAAGGTGATTGCTTATGCCTCAAGGCAGTTGAAAGTGCATGAGAAGAATTACCTGACTCATGACCTTAAGCATGCGGCTATGGTGTTTTCCTTAAAGATTTAATGACATTACATGTATAGAGTTCATGTGGATGTCTTCACCAACCACAAGAGCCTCCAATATGTATTCACCCAAAAGAATCTCAATTTGAGGCAACGGAGGTGGTTATAGTAATCAAAAATTATGACATGAGTGTGAAACATCATTTCGGAAAAACCAATATGGTAGTCAATGCCCTTAGTGGAGTTTCTATGGATGGTGTGTCTCACTTTGAAGACGATGCAAAAAGGGAGTTGGCTAAAGATATGCATAGGGGCTAGGTTGGGAGTGAAATTGACTGAGTTCAAAAATAGTGGTGTAATGGTACTTCATGGATTCAAATCTTCCTTGATTCATGATGTTATGACCAAGCAAGATCTTTTGATCCCGCCTTACTAGAGTTGAAAGCCTTGGTAAAGGAAGGAAAGATAGAGGTCTTCTCACAAGGGGCATATGTTGCACTCTGGTATCAAGGGAGGTTATTCATATTGAATAATGATGAGTTAAAAAAGTTGATCATGCAAGAAGCTCATACTTCATCATATTCCATTCATCCCAACACTATAGAGATATATAGAGACTTGAAGGAGATATATTGGTAGAATGGAATGAAGAAGTACATTGCTCAGTTTATGTTCGAATGTGCTAATTGCCAAAAAGTCAAAGTTCAACACCAAAGACTAGGTGGCCTAGCACAAGACATTGATATTCCTACTTGGAAGTAGGTAGAAATCAATATGGACTTTGGTAGTGGGGTTCCCAAAGACAAAAAAGCATTCTAACACTATATGGGTGATAGTTTATCGAATGACAAAGTCAGCTCTCTTCTTATCGATCAAAACTATAATTAATGCTGAAGATTATGCCCACTTATATATCTAAGAGTTAGTGAGGTTACATGGGATTTTGATGTCAATCATATTGCATCGAGTAGTCCAATTCACCTCTCACTTTTGGCAGTCTTTCCAAAAGGGGCTTAGTACAAACGTGAAGTTGAGTATCATTTTTCATCAACAAATTGATGGGCAAGCCGAAAGGACTATTTATTCATTGAAAAACATGTTGAGATCTTGCATGTTGGAGTTTAAGAGAAGTTGGGATGAATATTTTCCGCTTATTGAGTTTTCCTACAACAATAGCTTCCACGCAAGTATTGGGATGACACCATTTAAGCCATTGTATGGTAAGTGTTATAGATCGTCCACCAGGTGGTTTGAAGTCGGTGAGGTAGCATTAATAGGACCAAACATAGTGATGAATTTTATGGGAAAAATTAAAAGCATAAGGGAAAAATTACAAACGATCCAAAGCAGACAAAAGTCCTGCTCCAATGTTAGAAGAAAAGAACTTAATTTCTAGGATGGTGATAGGGTCTAGTTGAACATATCTCTGATAAAAGGTATGATTTGTTTCATAAAAAGGGTGAATTAAGCCCTAGGTATGTATGGCCCTATAAGGTGGTGAGAAGAGTGGAAAAAATGGTGTATGAGTTGGATCTACCCAATGAGATGCATTTGATTCATCTGGTTTTTCATATGTCAACATTGAGGAAATTCATAGGTGATCTAAGCTCCATAGTTCCTTTGAATATGTGAACATTGAAGAGGATTCGAGTTATAAAGAGGTACCAATTGAAATTCTACACCGGTAAGTGAAAAGGCTAAGGAACAAGGAAGTTGCATCTATCAAAGTGCTTTGTAGAAATCAACAAGTTGAGGGTACTACATGGAAAGAAAAATCAGATACGATGAAGAGTTATCCATATCTATTCCACTCTACTCAAGCCTAAGATATTAAGAAAATCTTCCTAAAATTTCAAATTCCTTTCATTTTAGATTTACATGATGCTTGCACTTATTTCTATGTTTATAGACTATTTTGAGACCTATTTTAGGTGTGGATTTTGAAAATTTTATGAAATGATGTTTAGGTTGCATTTTTGCATGCATGCTGAATTTGTTAGCTGCTAGTTTACTCTTTAAAGCCTGCCTTTAAGTATATTCGGGGATGATGATCCTAAGGGGGAGATAATGTAATAACCCTCAATTTATGAGCCTAAGAGTGTAGAAAAATTGGCCTGAAATAACCTGAAGTTGAGTTCACGAGAGTGACTTATGGCCCATAGGTAAAGATAGAGCCCATAGGTTTGGCCTTTAAAAATGAACTTTAGGAAGAGAAAAAGGTCTCTAAGTGTGGGATAACCTACAGACTAAGTGACGACCGATAGACGATGGTCCGTAGATAGGGTTGTGAGTGAGACTATCAGATATGAATAAAATTTGGAGTTTGTTAAAAGGTGTCCTATGTGTTACCAGCACAGCTTATAGGGAAGGGTATGACCTGTAGAATCCCTTCGTGGAACGAGCCAAGAAAATAAGAAAAATGACTAAGTGTGCAAGGGCTCTACGAGCCCAACCACAAGTCGTAGATCAATGGATGACCCGTAGATGGTTTCGTGGTTTTGAGTCCAGCAAAATTAGTTTTAGGGATTTCAGAAAAGTTACTAAATGGGTTGGACTTACATTCGGTGGTTTGACTTACGACTTGTAAATGGACTTTCGTAGTATCAATTCGGTAGTTTTAATGAGGGACAGTTTGGTCAATTTTGTAATTACAGTTCCTAAACTATGTCATTTTTAGGGCAAAAAGGACCCTAAATCAGCCTTAAATCACTAAGTCGTTATTCTTCCTTTAATTCTTTCAATTCCAAATTTTCTCTAACGCAAGACTCTCTCTAGAATAGGGCAAGGCAAAAGCTAGGGTGTCTATGTCCTTCTCAAAGGTTCAAGGTTTGATTCTCCCAAGTTCTCATAAGGTATATCAATTGATTTCTGGGTATCCTTCCATCCATAAAGTCCTTCATTAAGGATTTTACCTTTTTAAATTCCTTTAAGATATTATACATGTTTATGATGATTTCAGGATGTTTTATATTATTAAATGATATTAATGATATCTTATGATATTTTTATTAAGTATATGCATGTCTTGAGATATTGATGATGAACTCAGTAATGAGTTTTGATAATGATGAAGTGTGGGCATTGTCATTGGTCCTTAAAAGACAAATTTTCTCATGTTCTATGTGATTTATGATTGTTCCATTATAAAAGTCTAGCCCACCTAGTTTTCAAATAAAATTGTGTATGATATATGAAGATGATTAGGGAATTAAAGATGAGTTTTAAAGTTAAGATTTGTCAAAGATGTAAGCATGTCAGTAGTTTCCCTAAAGATGTTTAAGAACGGTCCCCAAGATGAAAGGACAATTCTCACTTGGTGGTTCCTAAGTTCGAGCTACTCTTATGACTACTACTTATAATTCTAAATGCTATTAATTTGACTAAGTTATGTTAGAAAAGATTCCATGAGATGACTAAGCATCGAATGTGGCATTAAGGTGGGGTTTGGTAAGGGAACCTTAGTAGCAACCCTTTGTCGCATTAACTACGTGCCACAATATGAGCCCTTGTAGGCTAGGCTAGTGGATCCATGTAGGACATTTATGTTATTAAGATGCATGCAAAGTTGACGGAGTTCCACCTGGCAAGTGGCCTCCCCATGGCAATGTAAGGGATTATGTTGGATTCTATGTATTAGCTCACATGGTCGTATATATCAGGTAAGGTCTACTCCCACATGTTTATAACTCTATGATATGGTTTCATTATTTATGTTTCCTCATGCATTTACTCTTATTCATATTTTGTGATTTGCAGTGAATACTTGTCACCTATATACATATGTTTTACTTATGAATGATGGCATTACAATCTCATACATGCAATGCATCTCACATACTTAGTACATTGCAACGTACTAACACATATTTTGCCTGCATGATTTAACTGTGTAGAAACAGGCACTCCTCCTCTGCTTCATGGCTAGTATTGAGTGTTCAAGACTAGCATCGTTATTTGTGGTGAGCCCTTAGTTCAAGAATCTACCATTTTCCATTCTCTCATATATCTTATTATTATTCTGAGATATATATGTATGGTCCTTCTGAGGCTTTTACATTCTATGCTATTTAATTATGGAGTCTTTTCTATTTGATGGAAACTGACGGTTACAGGTTTCGTCCGTTGTCATGTTAGTTAGTATGTTTAATGGACAAAGTATTAAGTAAATCTTGTTTTTTAATGTTGCTTCATTGTCATAAAAAGGCCCATAGACCCTTTCCCCATTTTACTTCCGTTATATTTATATATTTTTGCCTATGAATGCCTAAGATGGCTTGGGTGAGGTGCCTCTGGGTATCTTATTCGTTGTGTGATGACTAGGACCTTAGGTCGGATCGTTACACTAAGGCAGCAACTATCTTGTGCCCCACCTTCCCACATCGATAACAAGCACTAGTACCAACCAAGCATTTACATTCATGACTCCTACTATACTTTTCACAAGTAGGGAAGATGAATATGCTAACACCGCTATTTTGGGGCTTAGAATTAGATACCCTACCTTTATCAAATCTTTGTCCCATAGCTTGAGAAGAACTTTGGCCTAAAAATTTTTGCCTTGATAAGGACACCCATTACCACCACCAAATCTTTGTCGTGAGAAACCTCCACTAATAATTTGAGCCCTCTTAGATTCCCTAGCTCTTCTTTCTTTGATCTTCTCCTTCTCGAACTTTTTGACATTTGTCATCAATCTAGACATGTCCATTTTTAAGTATGTCTTTTTTGCATTTACTGACGACCAAGTGTGACACTCTCGAAATGAACTTGCTTGTACGAGCTCGAGAGTATGCTCAAAACTTATAACTATAGGTGAATTGATCCTTGAAATTTAGCTAAAAGATGGATAAAATATGAATCTTGCCTGTGTAATCAAGATCAAGGTGAAAATTCCTTATATAGGTTGAGCACTAGCCAGTGCGTTCCCTTTACTAATATAAAATATTAGATCTTCTCCTTATCAATTAGTACTAGCATCAGTACGCCTGTGTTCCATATGAATTCTTATAAATATGTTAGAACGATTAAGATATCTTGAAAACTTACATGTGATAAGAAATAAAATATAATATTAATAAATTACTACTTAAAAATATGATAAGAACACCAAATGAGAAATGTTTTTAATGTTTAAAATCAATTTCTTTTGAGCAACCAATCATAAAATTTGGAATTTGATTGATAATTAACAAATTTGCAGTAAAAAGTGCAAGTATAGAGATAAACTTATGACAATTAAAAATTTATATAAAAGTTAAATTGGAGAAATCTAATAGAGAGAAAATGAAAAAAAAAATAAGAGAAGAAATAATATAATGTACATATCCTCCCCAAACTTTAATCATGACAATATAAATTAAAAAATATAAAATCAACACATAATTTTCTATGTTTCTTCTTCCATATCAACTAAAATTCAAGACCATTCTTTATCGAGTCAAAGACTCAAAGTAAAGCGTAAACAAATAATACAATTGTGATATAAGTGCTTCGTAATTATAGAATAAAAAAGATAACTTTGGATAAAAATCTCTTGAAACAAAGAAAGGAACAAATTTATATAATAAAATTATAGGAATATCAAACAAAAAATATCTTAATATTTTAAATGAAATATTTATAGATTATTAATATGAAAAATATGAAAGTCATACGCAATAGAGTGAATAGATCAAAATTCTTCTCCCTTTCCCGCGCCCAACCATAACTTGCCAATTTTATAGTCACAACTTCTAAATGCTGACAATTCATAGAAGTGTTATACACATGTTGTCACATGGATTTTTTTTGTCCATGTGGCATTCTTCCAAATAAAATATATGTTTTAACTTTTTAAGTTTATCAATTATTTAATTTATATTATTTCAAGTCAAATCTATCTATAAAATAAACCTAGAAAAAAAGTTGTAATCATAATATTTTCTTTTTATTTTGCTAAAAGATAATAATATCTTAGTTAAGTGCTTATTTAGTAGGCTACGAAAAGAAGAAAATTACATTCAAAATAAATAATCATTACATCTTCCAAAGAAGTATAAAGAAAAAATGAAATTCAAAATAAATATTTTATGAATTTGACCCTAAATGATAAGAATAATGCATTAAAGTAAATACTCATTGCAAAAGCTACTCAATTTTCTTTTTCTTTTCATACGATTTGTGCTTCAGTACTTTGGTTAAATCTTATTTTTAGTTGGATAACATAAATAGAGTTTTACCTAAGTCATGTAAATTTAGATGCCCAAAAGAAAGGAAATATATTTTTGAAACAAATAAGCATTTTATCTTCAGCACGTCGCCCTTTCAATATATTTAAATTAATTCATAATATCGGGGCAAAAGTAAAAGAGATTAATAAGTTAAAAAGAATATGATAAGACATATTCAAAAATTTCAAATTGTTCAATGGTCATGTTTTGAGTTTGAGAAAATATATAAAGTAACCCCCCGCCCCCCTCCCCAAACTTATACTCCATTCTTGTCAAAAAAAAATGATCGTCTCGACAAGGCCACTAAAGCAATCGCTTGGGGCCTCAATTTTTTTGGAGCTCCTACTTTCTCTCAAAGATGTATATATATATGATATTGTCAAAAGAAGTTCATGTATTGATAATTTTTAAAAAAATGAATAGAGAATACAATATAAATATTATTTTAATAATTGAGAAATGAAATAGTTTTTAGTTAATAGTAGCATTGTTTCTTATGTAGCTATCTATTTTGTTGCCTCATTTATATTATGAATGTTATCATAAACCAATATTATTATTCCTATATTTACTTTTTTAAGGGAAAGGAACATATATATACATTTTATGAAAAATAATAATGCATATATTGTTATTAAAAGTCTTAAAAACTGTTTATTCTTCCCACTTATTTTTCTATTAATTTCTCTTTCCCTATTTTTATTATCTCATTATTGAATATTCTTAAGTCTTTCAAATGGTCAAACTTTTTACATTATAGAAAATCCTATTGTTATATGTCTATATAAAAAGTTTAAATTTATTTTTTTTGTATCTTCTTCAAATTTCAAGTAGTAAAGTTAATCAACACTACTTTAATATCGCTATATTAACTTATTCAGCACAATACTATTTCAATATCATAATATAAACTTTTCAGTTTTTGAGTTAGGTTTTAGTATTCTAACTCTGTTATATGTTTTTCATTAAAAATTTTTATTATTTATATTCTAATTTTATAATGTCCGTGTATATCCTACTTTCCGAACTCATGTGTAGGATTACGCTTAGTATATTATAAATTATTCAATTTATGTATGAGTCTTCTCTATGAAGTTTGGCTTTAGGCCCCCAAACTTGTTGAGATGACCTTATAAAAAGAATGATCTAATTTGGCTAAGCATGGAATTTAAGGGGAAAATTTTTTTGGCTAAGCATGGAATTTAAGGGAAAAAAAATTTGTGTTCCTAAATTAAAGTTATGTCAAATTTACCAAAATATTCATTAATCTTGTGGCTTAAACATGTTATAAGAAAAGCTAAAATTAAAAGTGTTGTAAAAAAGAGAAAAGGGTCATTCTTTAAACAGACTAAAGAGAAAAATAGATCATTATTTTTTAAACGAATAGAATACTTATTTGTTTTTTAAGTAAACATTTAAAATTGTATTTATTTGTTATTTAATTAGACACCTAAAATTGGCATGGGTTCTGCTAGACCCCGTATTTCTTTAAATTAAGGATAATTATCCAATTGGGAAATTTTGTTGTGGATATCGTGTAATTTGAACT
>JAOTQR010081897.1:0-39312 GCA_025774065.1 Solanum ossicruentum | reverse complement strand
GTATATAATGATGCTATAAGCTTGACTCTATTGACTCTCTAGATGTTTTATCAAATGAAGGTTTTCCCTAGTCCTTATGCCCTTATTTCTACTCTTTTACTATTTTTTAATTACTTCTGCGACCAAGGATATTAAGATGTTTTTATGTTATTCCTAGCTCAAAACATGCAAAAATAGTCACATTTTTATGAAATCCCAACATAGTTCATAGTCAAATTCATAGTAAGTAAGACCCATAAGTAAATCAACATAAAAACATGCAATTTATGTAAAAAAGAAGCTTAGGCACCATGAGTGGAAGACCCAATGGTTGAAATACACATAGCTTAACTTTGGAGAATTCCTTGATGATGATTGAGATGAGAACTTGAAGCTTGAGAGAACTCCTTAAGGTCTGGAATGAGATTCGACACTTGAATTTTGGGTAAAATATTTGTCTAAGTGTTTGAGGGAGTATTGGGGAATGTCCTGTATGGTATGAAAGTGAAATATGGCTAAGTATAGGTATTTTGATGCGTGAGAATATTTAGGCCCAAGACCCAAAAGCCTTGGACCGAGATAAAAAACTAGCACAAAAATACATAGAGGCGCGCCCAAGGCGCGTCGCGCCAGGGGCACGAAAACCTCACTGGAAATTGCAACTTTGAATTTTCGAATTTTTATACGGTTACTCTAAAAGTGGGGTTAGACCCATTCCCTGCTCAATTTTTCTCCCTGATCACGAATATTAAGTCGAATTTGTGATATTACGCATGAATTTTGAGATATATAGAAATTATGAATTTGGACACTTCTGAGGCACATTTTCGAGCACTTTTTAAGGTCATTTCAACCATGAGATCTTAAACAGATGTTTACTAATTTCAGATTTTAAAGAGAAGTAAAAATAGAAAATCATGAACAAGATTACACCCCTATTTATTTTTTGATAGTAAAATATGGTGTTGGTAATTTTGAAAATTCTTGCAACAAAATTAGAATTGCTTGTAGTTGAATTTTTTTAGATCTAAAGTAAAGTCTAAACTCACAAAATTTAAAAATCATAGTAATAAATGTAAATTTGAATATCGAAAAGTTCCAAGAGAAGTGTCTACTAGATGAAATTCTTTATTTGAAATGATTGAAATTACTTATTTTTATCATGATCCGATGCAAAAAGTTTATAATGCTCACAGTTCAGATTTAAATTTAAGACTTTGTAGAGATGATTGGGAAGAAATAAAAAAATTATTAATTTTTTAAGAATTTCTTATATTGCTACAAATATTATTTCTTTTCAATATTATCCAACTATTTTTTTTGTTTTGTTAAATATTTGTGCTATTTCATCTTAATTTGCAAATATATTAGAAAAATAAGTCTAAAGATTCACTTGATTTAATGATTGCAATCAAATCTTTTGTCTATTCCTCAAATTTGATTGACTACTACTTCATTCAATCTTTCTTTATAATTAAAGTAGTTGAGAAAATTTATGCTAATTTAGAAATTCAATAGGATGAATTGTCTTGAAGATTGCAAGAGTAGCATAATAACAAAAACTAAGAAATTATATGATACATATAAAGCCATGTAAAAATGCTCCACCAGTTGCAGCTCAATCTTATCTTATATGTAATGATACTTGACATAATATTATACACACTTGAAACAATATATATATATAGATATATGAGAATATCTCTATCTTCTCTTCTTTTGTCTCTTTTTATTTGTTTTTTAAATATTTATTATACAAGTATTATTATTGAGAATCTGCAGTAGTTTGATGCTTTTTATATATTAATCTACCATATAGTATTTTAGTACCCTTATTTTGGATATTGTATTTTGGACAATAGTTAGTTATTTTTATTTTATGCACTTTTAGTCAAATTTCTAATTAAGAAAACATTCCTTTTATTAGAAAGATATAATTTTTTTTAAGTAAATACCATAGATTTGAAGGGATAAAATATGTTATTTACAATACAAAAATTTATGGAACATTTATTTTCTATCAATTAGATAATTCATTCAGTGTTGCACAGTAGTTATCTAAAAGTGGGAAGCTTCATAGTTGAATTACAAAAATGTGTCTAATCATATTAAATATAACCATTTTGTCCTTATCATTTAATTATTAATTAATAATTTAACACAATTCATCTAATAAGTTACATTTTAGAAACTGAAACATTTGTTTTCTATCATTTAGATAATTGATTCAGTGCTAACGAAGGAGTACTATTTCTATCTGTAGTAATTATTATAGGTTGTTAGTGTGTAACCTTTTAAAATGATTAGTTATAATATCAAACTTTTCATATTATAACGTTTACTTGTTTGGTCTGTTGAGCTTCAATCTGTTATATTCTTTAATCTTTTCATACTTTTCCACATTATAAACATCATTATATCAAATGTTTTTATTAGTTTATCTCTTCTCCTCCTCTGTTAGACTGCACAAAAAGATACTGTCAAGCCCCGGGCCTACACCATGGATGTGGCCTGCACTGGGAAACCATTTTTGGTCCCAAGTGAACCATTTGTCATGGCTACTTATTCAGTGAAAGACTTAATAGTGATGAAAAAAATCATAAAGCAACAAAGATAAGCTAATACAGTCTACATAACTGAACAAGAAAGTTTTTTAAGCAATGTCTAAATAACTGGAAAACTAAACTATTAAGTACTTGGTTTATGGAACCTCTACTAGTACTATTTGAATGGTCTACTGAGATAGGCCCCAAGTAGCAAGAATAAAAAAAATAAAGCTGAAAAGAAATCTCAGGAATCAAAGGAGTCTCGGAGTGAGAAGAGGCCTCACCAATATGCTGATAGCTGACAGGTTCTCAATCAAGCGGCTGCTGAGGAACACTTTTACCTGCCTATGTATCATAAAATGATGTATGTCTTAATGATGCTAGTACGTGGAATTTATAGTATGTAAGATGACCAAAATATTTATAAGTATATCGTAATACTTCTCAAAAGACATAAACATAATGCATAATTTCATAGCAATAAACATAAAGGCTGATATTTTGAAAATAACATGCTGAAAATTGATATGAAAAACTTAGTTTCTTAGCTTGAGGAGTTTTTCTAACCGACAACCACCACTATGAGATTTGTGGTGATATAACGTCTTGTCCATGCTTCCAGAGCCGTCTCGTAGTTTGCCGAGGTAGGGGACGAATAACTAGGGAAGTGGATCCATCCCTAAACTGGGTCATCTCAGTGGCTAATGAGGAAGGTATTGTAGGAGAATCCTATCCTATGCTGGCTACAATGTTTATGAGTTTGAGTAATTTATTCTACTCTCACCTATATCAGTGCTCAATACTACTCCCAAATTTCTTTTATATAGGTCATACTTAAATAATTATAAATTCTTGAAAATCTAGCTTTCTTGGGGACTTAACCCAACTTAGTACATAACTTTCTCATACAACTTCTTTAAATTAACTGAAAACTAGAATTAACTCAGTGACTCAAAGCATGCTAAATTCTTGGCTAATATGTGAAAATGTATCTTTAAAATGTACTTGTTGAACTTAGTTTTAAAGGTATTTAACTAATCTTTTCTTTTCTTGAATAACTTCAAGATTTTCCAATAAAATTGACAATAACGAATATTTATCATAAATGAATATAGACTTAAAAACAATTCTTGATATGGATGTTATAGAGACCATCAATCAGGATATTCATAAGAATCTATAAAATTTTCATGAAATTTGACATACTTCACAAAGTTACAGGAATTCTTGGTATCAATTAATGCTTGCAAGTTTATGGATGAAAACTAGCTTCAATCCCTAAATATATTGGCGAAATAATACTTTTTAGGTGGCCTTACATGCTTTGGAATGGTTTCTTGGAAGATTGGAAGTAAAATCTTGAATGCCCTAGTGTTCTTGAATTCTACGCTTGAAGTTCTGGAAAGGGTTTCTTGCTTTTAATCTATGAATGTGAAGAAGAAAAATATTTTTGAACTTTGATCGACTTAAAAACTGACTTAGTTTTGGATATGGGGTATGGAAAAAGTCAAAATTTCCTCCCCTGTTTAAAATAAAATATTCATCACTCCTGTCACGCACTAGTGCTTTTTAGCACTTTTTCGTGAATTTCTGACTTTTCATAAATTTTTGGAAAATTCCTAAGTGTGATTCCACGTCCACTCCACGTTGCGGAAGGGGCATGGAAAACCCCACTGTTTTAAGCTTACTTGAGAAAAAACAATTCATGTTTTTTGAGTTTTTGCTGAGTCTAGACCTTTTTCCGACTCAATTTTTCGTACTGATAGCAAATCCGATCTTGAATTTGCAAATGGAGTGGGAAGGCACATTATGCGCAAGATCAATTCTAGATGTGTTTTCGCATTTCATGAGGGTTTACAATATCTCCTCCGTGGGGTCATTCGTCCTCGAGTGATAATGGTATGAACAAGACTAGCTCAAAACACAAGGTGGATTATGAAAATTTACCTTTAAGGTCCTCGTTTAGGCCCACGAACAAGTGTGGATACTTGGCCTTCATATCTTCCTCACCTCCTATGTAGCTTCCTCCATGAATTGATTCCTCCAAAGAACCTTTACCGAAGCAATCTCCTTGGTCCTCAAATTACGAAGTTGCCGGTCTAATATCTACACCGGGATCTCCTCATATGAAAACTTGTCCTTAACCCCCACACTTTCCACTGGAACCACTAGAGACGGGTCTCCCAAGCACTCCTTAAGCATGGAAATATGAAACACCAGGTGTATTGTACTTAACTCTGATGTTAACTCTAACACATAAGCAACGCTACCCACTCTACTCATGATCTGATATGGCATAATATATCGTGGGCTAAGTTTCCCTTTCTTCCCGAATCTCATGACTCCCTTTATTGGAGATACCTTCAAGTATACCCAATCGCCTACCTCAAACTCTAAGTCTCTCTTTCTAACATCTGTGTATGAATTTTTTCTGCTCTGCGCTATCTTGAGCCTCTCCTAGATGACCTTCACTTTTTCCATAGCCTGATAGACCAGATCAGGTCCTATCAACCCTGCCTCACCTACCTCAAACCACCCTATGGGTGATCGACACTTTCTCCCATAGAGAGCCTCACATGGTGCCTTCTGTATACTGGCCTGAAAACTATTATTATAAGAGAACTCAATCAAAGGTAAATGATCGTCACAATTAACTTTTAAGTCTTTCATGCAAGCCCTCATCATATCTTCTAAGGTCTCTATGGTCCATTCTACTTGCCTGTCTTTCTATGGATGGAAAGTTGTGCTATGATCTAACTTCATCCCAAGCCCTTTCTAAAAGGACTCCGAAACCTGTATTGTAAACTGAGCTCCTCTATTTCAAATGATAGATATAGGGACCCCATATAGCCTAACCACCTCCATAAGATAGAGTCTGGCATAATCCTTAGTTGTATCAATCGTCTTGATGGGTAGAAAGTAAGTTGACTTGGTCATTCTGTATACTGTGACCCATATCGAATCATGCTGTCTACGGGATTGAGGTATTCCTGCTACGAAGTCCATATTAATCATCTCCTATTTCCATTTTGGAATATCTATGTTCTGGGCCACACCACAAAGCCTTTGGTGCTCAACCTTAACTTGCTAGCAATTTGGGCATGTATACACAAACTAAGAAAATGTCCTTCTTCATACCACCCCACCAACAGACTTCTCACAAATCCCTATACATCGTAGTTGCACCAGGCTGGATAGAGTATCTGGCATTATGAGCCTCAGCCAAGATCCTATCTCTAAGACCGTTAGCATTTGGCACAAACAACCTGCCTTGATATCTCAGGATACTATCTCCCCCTTTTGAGAACACTAATACTTTCTGCTTCTGAACATCTTCCTTCAACTGGAGGAGAATGGGATCCCTGTCTTGCTTTTCTTTCACTTCTACCACCAAAGATGATTTTGACCCATTTCTTACAACGGCTCCACCTTCGTCAGAATCTTCAATTTGCACCCCTAAATGGGCTAGTATGTGAATCTCCTTAGCTAACTCTTTCTTTTCATCCTCAACATGGGTTGTGCTCCCCATGGTCACCCTGCAAAAGGGCATCAACAACTACATTAGCTTTACCTGGATGATAGAGGATACTCATATCATAGTCTTTCAACAGCTCCAACCATCTCCCCTGTCTCAAGTTCAGCTCTTTCTAGCCAAACACATACTGTAGACTCTTGTGGTTCGTGAATACGTCCACATGCCCACCCTATAGATAGTGTCTCCAAATCTTCAAGGCAAACACCACCGTAGCAAGATCAAGATCATGAATTGGGTAATTCTTTTCATGAATCTTAAGCTGTCTGGAGGGATATGCTATCACCTTACCTATTTGCATTAATACATAGCCCAAGCCAACTCTTGAAGCATCACAATAAACCACGAAATCATCTACTCCATCTGGTCTGAATAAGACTGGGACTGTGGTCAACCTAGTTTTCAACTCTTCGAAACTCTTCTCACAAGCTTCTGACTATTCAAACTTAGCCTTCTTCTGAGTCAGCTTAGTTAAGGGAGCTGAAAATGAAGAAAACCCCTCTACAAACCGTCTGTAGTACCTCGGTAAGCCTAAGAAACTCCTTATCTCTGTTGGAGTTGTGGGCCTTGGCCAATTCTTTACTACCTCAATCTTTTGGGAATCGACCTGGATACCCTCACCAGACATAATGTGCCCGAGAAATGCTACAGACTCCAACCAGTACTCATACTTAGAAAACATGCCATATAGTTGCTGATCCTTAAGGGTCTAAAGGACAACTCTAAGATGGTCTGCATCTCCTCCTTACCGTGGGAGTAGATCAGGATATAGTCTACGAACATAATAACGAACATATCTAGGTACAACCTAAATACCGTGTTCACAATATCCATGAAAGATACTGGTGTGTTTGTCAACCCGAACGACATGACCAAGAACTCATAATAGCCATATCGGGTTCTAAAAGCTGTCTTAGGAATGTCTTTCTCTCTAACTTTAAGCTGATAATACCCAGATCAAAGATCTATCTTCGAAAAACAGGTAGCATCCTAAAGTTGGTCTAATAGGTCACCAATTATGGAAAGAGGATACTTGTTCTTAATAGAGACCTTGTTCAATTGATGATAATCTCTGCACATCCAAAGAGAACGGTCCTTTTTACGCATGAAGAGAACTAGAGCACCCCAAGGTGAGATGCTTGGTCTAATGAATTCCTTATCTAAAAGATCTTCTAACTGCAACTTTAACTCTTTTAGCTCCGAAGAAGCCATATGGTATGGAGGAATAGATATGGACCGAGTATATGGAAGAGTGTCTATCCTAAAGTCTATCTCCCTATCAGGAGAGACTCTGGGAAGATCGTCAGGAAAGACTTCTAGGAACTTATTCACAACTGGAACATACTGAAGAGCTAGTGCCTCGTCATGAGAAACCTGAACTCTGACTAGGTGATATATATACCCCTTGGAGATTAACTTCCTAGCTTTGAGATACGATACTAAACTGACCCTTGGAAAATATAGTACTACCCTTCTACTTTCAGACTGGTTTGTTAGGAAACTGAAACTTGACTACTCTAGTTCTGTAATCTATGGAGGCATACCCAGCATGAAGCCAATAGCCTAGGATGATATCGAACTCTAAATAATCTAAGACAGTCTTATGATAAATAGAGACTGGACGGCCCCTGTAGATTCTTTGGGTTAAAATAGACTCTCTAATAGGAGTAGAAAAACTAAAAGGCTCAAGAAGATACTCTGAGTTGACCCCAAACTTCACAGCTACATATGGGGTTACAAAAAGCAATGTGGCTTCTGGGTTCAATAATGCATAGACTTCATGATTAAGGATTTTGAGCATACCCGTAATCATATCTGGTGAGTTCACCTGCTCCTATCTGGTGCCCATGGCATATAAGCGATTTGTGCCCCTGCGTGTCCCTGTTGCAGTACCCCTGTGACTTGGCTTACCTTGAGGTGCTGAGGAGACTATCTGTGACCTGGTGCCTCTCATATTCTGGTTCTCCATACGATAATATTTTAAGAAATGCCCCACTTTCCCACATTTGAAACACCCATTTGGTACCATAAGGCACACTCCAGGGTGAGATCTTCCACACTTAGCACAAGTAAGATAGTGGTTTGATCTGGGAGCTATGCTACCTTATGGCTGGCTGCTTGAAAACCTTTGGTGCTATGATCCCTTCTCATTTCTGATGCTCGGTGCAGGAGCACTAGCGGATGAAGTGCTGGTTTGGCTATCTTCGGCTAGAAAGATGAGTGATATCCTCCTCCAGTCCCTTTCTTGCCTGACTCCTGGCCTGTTGTCTTGGCCCTCTTATTCCTAAACTCTTCCTTGTCCTATATCTTCTCCTCCTTTACCTACTGTACATGCATCATCATACGGGATATATCTATATCCTTGATAAATATTGCATTCCTTCCCTCCCTCTTAGTCATTCAAGAGAGTCCAGATATAAAGAGATCTATCCTAGTACGCATATCTGCCACCATAACTGGAGCGTAACATGATAGTCGAGTAAACTTGAGGTTGTACTCCCGAACACTTATATTCTCCTGCTTCAAGTTCAGAAACTCTCTTACCTTAGCTGTCTCATCTCCCTAGGAAAGTACTGTCCTAGAAAGGCCTCCTCAAACACTTCTCAAGTAATAGCTGGACCCCTATCTACCTTACTCCCTTTAAACTAGCCAAACCAGTGCCTAGCTACCCCCTTAAGCTGATAGGAAGCCAACTAAACCCGCTCAGCATTAGCTATACGCATCACCTGAAACATCTTCTGAAGCTCCTCAATAAAATTCTCAGGGTCTTCCTTCACATCAGACCTAGTGAACTTTAGTGGGTTCATTCTCAGAGACTCTCTAACTCTGGTGGTATTCACCCCATCATTCCTACCATCCCCCTAGAGATCTCCTTGAGTAGTGACTGCCTAAGCCAAAGTCTGAATGGCCTAGCGAAGCTCAGGGTTATATATGTCAACTTGTTGTGGTTGCTCCACAGGCACAACTGGGCCTCTAGGCTCTTTAGGGATTTGGCCAAGCTGGTTTGCATTCCTTCTGAATGGGTTTTCTCTGCCCCTTACTGCTCCATTTAGCTCTCCGAGAAGGCATGATTTGAAAAACACAACGTGAACACATGAGTTAGAAGAGACTTTAAATAGATATACTGTGAAGCACAAGACAAGGAATAACAAGAAAAAGATGACACTTTCTAATGTCCTTTAGCCTCCCTATAATTGATGTGGCATACCTTACACCTATAATATGGACTCTACTAGACATGGTTTCGTAGACTCCCTAGGACTCTTGAACTCTGTGCTCAGATACCAAGTTTGTCATGCCCCGGGCCTACACATTGGATGTGGCCGGCACTTGGAAACCATTTCTGGTCCTAGGTGAACCATTTGGCCTGAATACTTACTCAATGGAAGACTTAATAATAATGGAAAAAGCCATAAATCAACAAAGGTAAACTAATGCAGTTTGCATAACCGAATAAGAAAGCTTTAAAAGCAATGCCCAAATAACTGGAAAACTGAACTACTAAGCACCTGGTCTATGGAACCTCTACTATACTATCATAGACTACTAAGACAAGCCCCAAGTAGCCAAAATAAAAATAAAATAAATCTAAAAAGAAATCTCATGATTCAAAGGAGCCTTGGACTGAGAAGAGGCCTTACCAATAAGCTGATAGCTGGCAGGTTCTCAAATAAGCGGCTGTTGAGGAACTCTGTCACTTGCTTTTACATCATAAAATAATGGTGGTCCTAAGGATGTCAGTACGTGGAATATATAACATGTAAGATGGCCAAAACATTTAAATAGTATATCATAATGCTTCTCAAAAGACATAAACATAATGTATAATTTCATAGCAATAAACATAAAGGCTGATATTCTGAAAATAACATGCTGAAAATTGATATGAAAAACTTAGTTTCTTAGCTTGGGGAGTTTTCTAACAGACAACCACCACTATGAGTTTCGTGGTGATATAACATCTTGCCCACGCTTCTAAAGCCATCTTGTAGTTTCCGAGGTAGGGAATGAAAAACTAGGGGAGTGGATCCATCCCTAAACTGGGTTATCTCAGTGGCTAATGAGAAAGGTACTATGCTACAATCCTATCCTATACTGGCTACATAGTTTATGAGTTTTGAGTAATTTATTCTACTCTTACTCATATCGGTGCTCAATACTACTCCCAAAATACTTTATATAGCTCATATTTAGATAATCATAAATTCTTGAAAATTTGGCTTTCTTGGGGACTTAGACCAACTTACTACATAAATTTCTCATACAACTTCTTTAACTTAACTGAAAACTAGAATTAATTCAGTGATTTGAAACATGCTAAATTCATGGCTAATATGTGAAAATATATCTTTAAAATGCACTTCGTGGACTTAGTTTTAAAGGTATTCAACTAATCTTTTCTTTTCTTGAATAACTTCAAGATTTTTCAAGAAAATTAACAATAACGAATCGTTATCATAATTGAATATACACTTAAAAACAATTCTTGACTTGGATGCTCTAAAGACCATCAATCATGATACTCATCAAGAATCTATGAAATTTCCATGAAATTTGACATACTTCACAAAGTTACAGGAAGTCTTAGTATCAATCAATGCTTGCATGTTCATGGATGAAACCTAACTTCATTCCCTAAAGATATTGACAAAGTAATACTTTTAGGTGACATTATATACCTTGGAATGGCTTCTTTGATGATTGGAAGAATAATCTTGGATGCGCTAGTGTTCTTGAATTCAATGTTTGAAGTTCTGGAAAGGGTTTCTTGTTTTTAACATATGAATGTAAAGAAGAAATAGGTTTTTGAACATTGATCGACTTAAAAACTAACTTAGTTTTGGATATGGATGTGAGAAAAGTCGAAATTACCCATCCCCTTTAAAACAACAATTTGCATCACTCCTGCACAAGTGCGCGACAAGCACTAGTGCTTTTTTAGCACTTTTTCGCAAATTTCTCATTTTTCGTAACTTTTTAGAAAATTCCTAAGTGTGGTTCTGCGTCCACTCCGCATTGCAAAGGATACACGGAAACCCCACTGTTTTAAGCTCGCTTGAGCAAAAATAATTTGCATTTTTCTAGTTTTTGCTGAGTCGAAATCATTTTCTGACTTGATTTTTCACACTGACCGCAAATCTGGTCTCGAATTTGGAAACAGAGTAAGGGAAGGCACATTACGTGCAAGGTCAATTATAGGGGTGTTTTTGTCATTTCATGAGGGTGTTAGAGCTACTACTATTGCCTTCTTATTTGTTGAGTCTCGCGCTACATAAGGTAGTACTAATCCTTTTCTTTAAACATGATCAAATTTTATTTACTGCTTGAATATAAGTTGTATTTTATTTCAATTATGTGCACAATAATATATTTTATTTTAATTATGTGATAAACTTTAATTTCTATAAGATACCATGACATTAATTTAAGAACACTATTCTTCACAAATAGTAAGGGTCAAACGTGCAATGCACGTTCAATGAACTAGTAAATTAAAAAAGGGATAAAGAATCAATTCAAGTATTGATCCAATTTGGTTCCAACTAGATATATATAGTACTAGGCCGGAACTTCAAAATGTAGATGTATGGTAAATTCAATTTTCTCGAGTTCATCATAAATGTAAATGCTTCCTGTAGGATCAACAAAACGAGGTCATAAGGTGTAATATATCATTTGGTTGCTTTCTCTTTCCCTTTTTGTGTCTGTCTATCTATCTATCTATCTATCTTTAGTTTTCTGTATTTCTTTTTGGCATTTTGTTCTTGTTTTCATAGTGAGATTTGTATCATTTGGTATCAAAGTTAATCTTAGATTCATTTATGTGATTCTAGTCTTGGGTTTGCTACTACAAAAAAGTGCCAAAACATGTTTTGAGAAAAATCCCATAATTATTTTTGTAGATTTGAGTCTTGTTTGAAGCTTCTAATGCTAGATTTGTATTCTCTAACATTATTTGAGTAAAATCCTAAGATTTGGTGAAGTTTGAAGCCCCATTGAATATTCCACCATTGTAAAGTAAAGGAGCTTGAAGAAATGCAAGTGGATTTTTTTAAATAAATAGATCCAACCCAAGGGTCTCACCCCTTGTGGCGGTCAGGGGTTGAGCCACACACCCCCAAGCCTTATCATAAATAACAAAAAACAAAAGTACAAAGGAGGGGGACATAAAACTTACCTCCAATCTTATGGTGGTTTGTAAGTCAGCTAGCCTATTAAGGCTGGCCAACTCATCCCCAATATTAGAAAAGAAAAGCAAACCTAGAAACTAATCACTTACGAGAGGAATCCTCTTGACACAATAATCACTAGGAAAGCAATAATAAAGGGAGAATCTCCCCTTACAAAATAAAACTTACTATAACACCACAATTTTCTAACAAGCTATGACTGCTTCTAGACATACCCTATAAGAAGATTATCGGGCTAGCAACAAGAGCAAAAATTACTTCGAGGTGGCTTTTTAATTCTCTTTAATTTCCTTCTCTTAAAGATAGCCATACCAACTTTATCAAGATCATAATAAGCCTTGGCTTCTTTAGGGAGCTACTGGTGGTTGAATATGAGCCTGGGAGAATTAATGGAGTGACTAATTTTGGATAAACAGTTCAACACATATTTAGTTTCCCTGTATGTGTGACTACATCTGAAAGCATCTAAATGGCTAATAATGGTCTGAATTTTACTAAGCAATTGACCCATAAGCCAAGTAGAGTGAGTCTGATGAATAATCCAATTTACAGCAAGTTGTGAATCCATTTCAAGCAAGACTTTCCTGTAACAAAGATGCACTAACCAACTCAAACCAAAATAGGCATCCTCTAACTCAGCTTGGTTATTACCCTATCCCATGGGAGAAGAAAAAGCAAAAAATAATGTCTCCGAGATTGTTTTTGCAAATACCTCCCATACCTATGTCACCTGGTTTGCCAAAAGAACTCCCATCCGTATTTAATTTCACAAAATCAGCTACTAATTTCTGCCATGACACTTTAATAACCCTCATATCATGAATACAACCCTCCAGCATAGACATAAAGCTTTTCCAAACAAGAGGTCATTTAATATCAGGGAAAGTAGTAGAAAGGAGATAAAATATGTCTTTAAAAACAACATATTTGACTCTAGTAACATTAGAATTTTTGCAACCATATTTACAATCACATCTATTTTTCCACAAATTCAAACAAACAAAGGTTGATGTGGATTGAAAAATTAATTTGTGAGCATCATTGTGAGGTTTAACAGGCCACCACCTCATTACCGCGTTCCTAAAAGGAGGTAGCTTTTATCAATACCAAAAAATCTGCAAAGAAACCCCAAATATGCTTTGCAAAGTTCCCAGCCACGAAAATATGATCAATTGTATATCTACCAGGAACATAACAACAATAAAAATCAAAGGAATGTTGACCAAAAGTGATAATTTTTTCATTGGTGGGTAACTTACCTCTCAATGTCACCCATAGATGAAAAGGACATTTAAAAGGTATGAATTTATTCCAAATCATGGAATTAATGGAAGTCGTCTCTCTTTTCAATCTGATCAAGTTCCAAGATAAGGAACAAGTTAAGTTTCCATCACCATTAGGCTTCCAGATAGCCCTATCTGGTGCATTCTCCTGGTAATTAATCTGGTGAGCAAGAATGTGAGCGACCAAGTGAAGTGGAGCAACCTGAATAATTCTTTCAACATCCCATTGGCACTAAATAATCAAAGCCTAAATTATAGTGTTGTTAGACCTAGTTATACCCTCTACTTGATATGCTAAAGGACCAATCCCAAGCTAATTATCCCACCAAAAATAGGCTGAACTTTGATTGATCTCCTATTAAATATTAGGTTCAATCTTGAACCTATTCCTTATCATATATTTCCAAACCAAGGATTGACCAGTATCCCATTTTTGAGAATGGAGTTAGCCCTCAGAAGTATTTAGCAAGAAGAAAATCACCCCATAAAGCCTTCTTAGTCCAAAAGATCCACTGGTGCTTGCATTGGAAAGAAATAACAATATCAGTCATTTGTCTAAACCCAGTGCCACCTTCTTAATAAGGAAAACTGAGATTCTTCCATGAGGACCAATGATATTTCATCTTGTCATTCTTCCTTCCCCAAAAGAAACAGACACGAGATCATGAATTTGCTTGGATGGCTCGAAGTGGGGGAAATGGAATTTCTAGATCCGTATTTGGTCATGGAAGTCTTGGAGAAGGTGAGGTTGATAAGAGAGAGATTGAAAACAGCCCAAAATAGATAAAAGTCCTACTCCAATATGAGGAGAAGAGATCTTGAGTTTAAGGTTGGTGATTGGTTTATGTGAAAGTCTCACCGATGAAGGGTATGGTTCGATTTTGAAAGAAGGGGAAATTAAGCCCAAGATTAGTGAGTCCTTATAAAGTTTTGAGGAGGGTTAGGAAGGTTCCAAATGAGTTAAAGTTGCCTATGAAGATGAATATGGTTCATCCGATCTTCCATGGATCCATGTTTAGAAAGTGTGTGAGTGACCCAAGTGCTATAGTGCCCTTGGATGTTGTAGGTGTTTAGAAGATCATTTGACTTATAAAGAGGTCCTGGTGGAGATATTTGATAGATAAGTGAAGAGGTTGAGAAACAAAGATGTAGCTTCCATCAAGGTCCTTTGGAGGAACCTTCCACATGGGAAGCTGAGGCGGACATGAAAAGAAAGTGATATCAATATCTCTTCCACTCTACTCAAACCGAAGGTACTAATTTAAGTCCCCTATATGATTTCAAGTCTTAATTTTATCCCTTATGTCATCTTGCATGCATTCATGTTTAGGTCGACAGGTTTTTGGTGATTTCTGACATTCATGTTGCATGCATTTGTTGCATTCATGTTGGGCTGAAATCTTCATGATTACTTCTTTTATACATGTTTCTTTAACATTCAGAGATGAATGTTCCCAAGGAGGAGATATTGAAACACCGAAAAAATGTGGTTTAGAAATAACCAAAATTGTAATTTTCATATATCTCAAAATCTGTGCGTGATATCAAAAATTCGACTACATATTCTCGATAAGGGGGAAAAATTGAGTAGGAAATGGGTGTAACCTGGATTTTACAGGGCCTGTATCAAAAATTAATTTTTGATTTCTAGTGGCCATCCGCGCCCTGGCGGGATTAGTGTTGAAATAAGTTTGCATTTGGTTCGCGTCGCGCCAAGGGTGCGGACTAGTATATTATTTTCCTTGTTTATTTTTGGCCCTACAACATTGTGGTCATAACCTCATGCGTACTTATGCGTGAAAACAACTATACTTAGCAATTTTTCAACTCCATATCATTCAAGACCCTCTCAAAAACCTATCCAAGACTTAACTTAATATCTCATTCAAATTTCAAGGATTTGAAGCCTAACTTTGGAGCTTAAGGATTCTCTTCAAGATCCAAATTCTCTTCAAGCTCATATCAAGAAAACCCAAGTTTGAGGTATGTGAGTTTCATCCATTGGGTCCTTTCACCCATTGAGCTTAATCTTTCTTTCTTTTTTTTTTTTTAATGAAAATTATATGTTTTCAAGTTGTATCATAATGTGTATCTTTTAATATGAATTATGAGTATAATTTATGTTGGGGTTCTATGAAAAGTTCATTAATTATGCATGATTATCTATCTCAAGCTTGTATTATTAATGGGTTTTGTCTATTGAGACTATGCATGTTTTGAGATATGAAACTATGATCTATTATGAGATTTGATGATGGATTTAGTGGTACCCAACATGAGGATTTTACAGTATGTTGTTGGGTTGATTTGCATTGAGTTTTCTCACATGATTTCACTCTTAAATTGCATGATTTTGAACTAGTATCATGAACCCAACAATTGTTTCATAAAATATCAGGTCAAGAATTCTGAAGTTATTGATGATCTATTACATGATTTGCAGGTCAACTAGCTATATGATGATTAAGGGCTTTCAATATGTATTGAAATCATGAAAAGTATCTATGATGTTGCAACTATGAAATTAAGCCCTATTTCAAGATTTTTACCTATGTGTGCCATTCATGTTAAAGCAAGTGTTCATGTATGATTATGATCTACTCTCATGTCTCAAGTTAGGCTCACCATTAGGGGTCAAGAATGTTTAATAGCTAATTATTTCATGTTTCTTACAAATTATTAAATTTATGATTATTTTAAGTATTCTGTGAGATTAGACTTAGCACTGATGGATTTGATGGCAGCGTGATCTTTAAAGGTCCATACTTCTTTCCTTAAACTATGTGACAACATAGGATTATGCTTTACCCTTGCTATATTAGTGGATCCATTTAGTGCACTTTATCATGAAATCTACATCGAAATGGGATGGGTTCCCATAAAGGGGGGTTACTTCTCCGAAATGGGATGGGCTCCCGTAAGGTGAAGTATGGTTTACCTTGGCAAGTAGACCACCTCTTTACTAATGAAGGGTCATCAGTGGGATTCAGTTGTAGCTCGCTTGGTCTTACTTTTATCAGTTAGGGTCTCATCCCACACATATATTATGTTCTATGCAAGTTGAATAATTTACAATCATGTTTTTCTTCAAGCACTGATCATGCATGCCGTATTGAGATTATTCTTATCTATTGCCTATTTCTATGTATTTTGACTATATTGACTTATGTGTATTTCCATTGCATCCGACATGCTTAGTACATTCAAACGTACTAACGCATACCCTATGCCTATATGATATTACCAATAGGAACCGGAGCACCACTTGATCATCCTCCACGTGGCTAGTACAATTCATTGAAGCAAGGTTTTGTGAGTCCTTAAGTTCAGGGGCACTATCTCTACTACTATTACTATATTGAGACATCTTTTGTTGAATGCTTATTATTATGAGGGTGAGCCCAGAAAGTGTCTTGGCCTTTCCTCCGTCTATGGTTAGAGGTGTTGTTGAAATATTATGATGTTTTTATGATATATGCTTGACTCTTTATACTTTTATGATTACCAAAGACTTCCCTTAGTTTTGCTTCCCTTTTTATATTATCTCTTGTTGTTGCTTATTTTACTTCAGTGACTAAGGATGTCTGATTGATATGCTAAGAGGTGTGTTTCGATCCATTTTGGTTCCCATTTGTTGTGTCACGTCTAGGCCCTAGGCTTGGGTCGTGACAATTTTATTTTATGCTTTTATTCGGTTTTATTTCATAACTAACTTCTTTATTTAAGTTCAATTGCTTTATTTAAGTCGTCCATTATTGAAACAAGAATCCATTCAGACCAAGAGTAGATATTGACACTTTGTGAACAACCTAGTATCAATTACTTCAACCTTAGTGAGCCAATTTGACAGGCAGTCAAAGGTACACAATGTAACAACCTATCTTAAGCTGAGAAGTTTGGCATCAACAAAAAACAAGAGAGATGGTGGGTATATAAGTAAATAAGCCTTACTTACTAGTGAGGTCTAGGCCTAAAACGGACAATATCACTAGCGGGCTGTTTCTTTAAAGATGGTATCAAAGCCACTCCTATGTTTGTCTTATCTATACAGGCTAGAGTTCAACTTAGTTTAGGAAAATCCTAGTGAGGCAAGCCAAATTGCAGAGTTGACTCTAGGTGAAACCCACGCGGTGCGACAAACCTCAGCGAGGATACTGAGTCCATAAAGGGGGTATGTCGCGACCCGGTCCTAGTCATGTGGCACCTGTTAGATCCCTACAAGCTAAATATCCAACTCCAGGGTGCTTGTCCTAAATCTCTTGTCCCAAATATAATAGGCACAACAATGTAAATCGACACAACCTACCCAGAACATAGAAGTCAACTATGTAGAGCTACAATAGACATAAGTACAACCCAAATATATATATATATATATATATATATTTGTGTGTGTGTGTGTGTGTGTGTGTATACAACAAGATACATAACTAGGAATGCTCTTGCAAATACAATTAACTACTATACAAGGCCAATGTATGGATACAAAAGACGGCCATCAAGAGGAATGAGACTGTGAAGTAGTTAGAGCAGCAAAAACTCACCAAATTAATTTCTCTTGAATGGTCACGAACCCCCAAATCAATAATCATTGCTAGTACATGGACCTGCACTATGGGAAGATGGAGAAATGTAGGGGGTGACTACGAGAAAAAGGCACCCAGTAGCCATCTTTGGTGAGTAAGTGAAATACAATGAATCCAAAAGATTCAAATATAAAGGACTATAAAAGGTCTAGCCAATCGGACTAAGATCAAGGAAATAACATGTTTGGAAACCATCAACCACAATGAAACCAACCAAGGAGGTGAACAATGATAAACTGAACCAACCCAAGTGATGAACATTGGCATCGACTGGCGAAGAATGAATAGGCCCATACCATAACTATCCTCAACTGTGATGTAGTGTTGTACTCGGGTGAAAGACAAAAATATCAATGCCAGTACACCAATTCGGTCCCCATAAGCCTGGAAGGTACACCCGGACACAACCTGATCAACTGAATCACAATAGTACCCAACCCCAATATCACATTATCATAGTGTCAACTCTATGTGAGTGTAAGGCCTACTATCTAAGCCTAAATGCCTCTTAATCCCTCAAAAAGCCCAGAGAGCACACCCCAGAAAATCAGGATATGAATAAGTGTGTGGATCCACGGGTAGTCAGCCAATCCCTCGGCCTAAAGTACCACATAACAATCGGGTCCTTGACCCATCCAAGAACTAGTATCGCATTGGGCGTTGAACCCCTAGTCCTCCAATAGGGCCTCTGGTCATGCAGTCAGCTAGGGCCAGATATCCTGACAATAATTATAATAGTGAGACGTATACCCATGGGAGAAACAATCCCCCTAATATAATCAACAGGGCCTCAAACCCCAAATATAAGTTAATGGGAACCTTGAACCCCTAATATCAAT
This sequence comes from Solanum ossicruentum, assembly GCA_025774065.1. Lineage (NCBI taxonomy): Eukaryota > Viridiplantae > Streptophyta > Magnoliopsida > Solanales > Solanaceae > Solanum > Solanum ossicruentum. Next base: position 20,356 of record JAOTQR010081897.1, on the reverse strand, counting down.
CAATGGGGCCCCAAATCCCTATGATGGAATTAGCGGAGTCCTTACCTTAAATCTTAGCCAGCACTGGAAACTGAGAATCAACATCCATCACTCGGCATTTTCAATCATGCTCACCAAGACTCAAACCTCAGGGTGCATAACTTATGGGCTCAAACACTTGAATGTGGGCCATCAAAACATAAATAGCAATAGGAAGCATCATCTAGGACTCGAGGTATTAAAATAGTCAGTCACTCAACCAATTTATTCAAATTTGAAACTGTAAAGTCATATCCTGCCTAGAGTGAACATAGGCGACGACCCTCACAATATAGGCATCCCATAATCTCAATCCAACCCATACAACCATAACTACCACCTCTCTAAGATACAATAAGTACCCCAACATCAGATAGAAAAAAGTAGTGCACAATAACTATCAACAGTATATTAGAATGTATACATCACAAATCACCATCGAGTTATGCCCAACTAAGGCGATGTATACCATAACATCATCAATCACAACTGCCCAGAGTAAACATTGACTGTCAAGATATATCATAAAGGTCCAGTACAACCAAACCAAGTAGAGTCATATCTATACTTGAATCAAGCCACAATATGGCATGTAATAAATACACAGTCTCCTCGTCAACATATCTCAGTAGTAATAGACTAAATAGACTCATACAGGTATGAGTCAAGTTAGAACACATTCCTATCCTAGGGTACTAGACCATATTTAGCCCTACCCTTTTTCTGTGTACGACAACATCGGTGTAACCTAAACTGAGGCCCAAGGGGCTAGATAATCAGAAGGATGCCACCTACCTAGAATTATATCACAACCTAGCTTTTATAAAAGATATCACCTAAGGCAACCACGTGCAGGCGACTGATAATATGCCCCTCTCTTAATAGGGTGCCTGTCCCTAGGATTAACCTACAAAGCTAGTGTCTCATCACCGATAGACTTGGGAAGCCCATTGGATATAACCTACTCCTCAGTAATAGGGTAACACTCTCATGTCTAACTTGCCAGTGGATTAGTAAAAACTTATGTTTTGCCCAAAAACAACACATTTGACACTTAAAATTGAGGATTTTCTGTGTTCTCAATATGACATTTATAGTTTTTATGTGTTTTTATGTTTAGTTTTGCAGGAAAGCAGGTTGGCATGACTTTGGGGAAAAATTCCAATTCTTGTTTTTAGGGACTTATGAGAGCCTTTACGAATCATAGAGCATTCTACGAGTCATAGAAGAGGGTTTTGTGACAAATTCTAGTGAAGTATGATTTCTAAAGTTTAGCTATACGAGACCTCTATACAAATCATAGATCACTCTACAAGTCATATGCAGAAGTTTCGTGAAGATTTCTAGTGAAGGACTCGTTGATGCAGATAAAGTCTATGAGAGTGTAATGTGAGTCGTAAATCAGTCTACGACTCGTAAAGTGAATTTGTGATAGTGAAGTCCAAGATTCAAGAAGCTGAATACGAGATCCCAATTATGACTCATAAATACATTACGAGTTGTAAGGGCCTATACTAGAACGTCGCTGACCAATTTTTATATTTCTTAGGATTTAAATGTAATTACAAAAAATAATACTTTTTAGGTTATTTTCAGGGGAGAATGGTAGAGAACATCATTAGAAAGTAATTTTAGGGTTTTGTACTTGGACACCTCACTTTTGGAGGAGAATACACTTATGAATTAATTGGATCTTCAAATCTTGTGATTCTTAATTAATTTTGGATTTGCTTATTCTTCAATTCAATTGGGTAAGTGTTTAATTATATTTTCTCAATTCATAATTTCTTCACCTACCCATAGAAGGAGTAACTAAATTGACAACATTGACTTATGGGAACCATGAAGATCTAACCAAGCAAACTCGGATAATTTGCAATTCTTGGAATGAGTATTTGTATGTACTAATCAATTCACATCATTGTGCATGTTTTCTAGTGGTGGCGAACATTAGAACTTGCCTAGTATTACCTTCTCGATCCAGGTGGTAATGAATAAGTAAAGAGATTGATTAACACGATTCAATGATGTGTTCTCATCTAATTAACCGAATTGGGCCAAAGGGAGGTTGACTAGGAATATGGGTAATGGTTAGTATTGCACACTTTGGAGATGGGCTAAGTCATATAGTGAAATTCTCCTCTCACCTCTGACCAAAGGGCTTGGTGAACTTAAATTACCGTCTTGCATGCTATACTCTAGTCGAGAATTGGGTTACTCGAGGATATTGAGTTAGTGAATCATGGGGAACATAATACTCAAATTGCTTGCATATATTGATTGTCTCTTGTGATTGTTAGTTTGGTTCATTTTCTTGTTAAAACTTGCAACCGCTCCCCCCTTTGTGGAATTGTGTTGTTAATTACTTGAATTGCGTATTGATGAATTTATTGTGAGTCTCCGTATTCTCTGTAGTATTCAACCCTAACTTTGGTTAGGTTTTATATTTGACTATGATAACTTTACCATCAAAAGAGGGTGTAACTTGGGCGTGATCAAAGATTATGGAGCCGTTGCCAAGGAATATGGCTAGTCTTAGTCATTCACTAGTAATTGCAATTCAAGTGTCAATTCTTAGTTCCCTTGTATTTTAGTTTTGTTTTTTGTTTTTGTTTTTATTTCTTTGTAGGGTGTACTAGTAGTGTATGATCAACACTAGGAGTCAAGGCAATCCCTTAACTCCACCTCATCAAGAGATCTAAAGAATTACAAGAAGAATAGCCCAAGAAAATGCTAACATCGTGGGTAATGCAACCTTGAATCAGAATTTTAATGATGATAATCCGAATGAAAACCCACGTCCTTTGAAGAATATTCCGTGGCCTCAGGATTTCACTGACAATGCTTATTGGTGGAATCAATATAGGTAGAACCCTATGCCTATGGTTTTGACCAGTGCGTTGTGTTGCCACCACTACCGACTAACACAAAGTACACAATTTCTAGTGGGTGACTTCAGATGCTACAGAAGTGTGGGCTGTTTGTGGGATTAACATTAGAGAATCCACATAGCCACTTTCATAATGTGACATTTGTTTGCAAGAGTGATGGGGACACAGAATCTATATATGGATGTTGTGGGACTTCGTATTTTCCCATTGTCTCTTGTGGGTAATGTTGCATTATGTCTATCTGAGCTCCCACAGAGTTTAATCACTAGTTGGGTAGATTTGCAGAAGGCCTCTTAGGTGAGGTACTTCCCCAGATCAAAGAAGCTTAAGTTAAAGGATCATTTCAACAACTTTAAGCAATTTCCTGGTGATTCAATTAGCACTACATGCGAGCCATTTGCTGAGTCTTTGAGGAGCTTCCCTGACCAGAAGATAGTTGATGATGCCTTGGTGGAGATCTTCTACTATGACCTTGATGAGAATAGTCAAACCTATGCTGACACTATTATGGGGGTATGTTTTTGGATCAACCATTTGCAAGGATTGCTGAATCAATTAAAAGATTATGTGACAACTTGCTCAACTTCAAACAAGGATGGATGTTTTGATTAAGTAGAATCAGTAAAGAGTGGATGTAGTAGTTCACCAACCTCCATGTTCACCCATGTATGAGTTGACTTATTTTGAGAAGGATGCTTGCTTTGTAAATAATCAGATGGGGGGGATTTCTAGACCAATTTCTAAGGGTCTAATCAAGACTATTGACGCCAAGGTCAAGGAAACCAAGATCGGAACTATGGTAGGGATGGCACTCAAAGAGACAAATGAGGTGGTTATTATTAGAGGAATAAAGGTGCCAAAACCGATTAGGTTAAAAGAGATGGTTTCAGATATGGTCCATATGTACCAACATATAACCGAGATATCAGTACAAGTAATTCTAGAATTGTGGGGATGTTTGATCATTTGTTGAAGAAGGTCAACAGACAAGATAGAACTCTAAGGGATATGAAATTTTATATTTCAAGCATTAATAAAAAGATAGAGTTTTATTTTGTGGCTATTAAACAGCTTGAGCAATGATTTGGTCAAGTGTCAACTCAATTGAATCAGCATCAAAAGGGTACATTGCCTAGCAACATAGTTCAAAATCGAAAGAATGAAGGGCAATGTATGGTGATTACTACTAGGGATGAGCATCATTGATCCTCTTCTGCCTGTTGAGGTAGAAAATATTCGTGAGATGATAGTTGTAGATTAAGGATGTGGTTGAAGGAGATGATTGTGTCAAAGATGGGGTGAGTGAGGTAGCTAAAAAGCCACAGAGGTATATTCTTGTCCCAAGGACTCCTCCCTCTTTCCCTCAAAGACTCAAAAAGGGGGAGGAGGTGGCAAAGTTCAAACACTTTTTCTCTATACTTAAGTAACTATCCATCAACATCCCTCTTATTTAAGCTTTGGAGAAAATGCAGGGTTATGCAAAGTATATGAAGGATTTGGTCACCAAAAAACAGATAGTGAGTCAGGAGCTTTCTCATGAGGTTCAACATTATAGTGCTATCACTACTAAGTCCTTGGATCGAAAATGTGAAGACCCAAGTGCTTTCACTATAATTTGCACTTAGGAGATGTGGAGTTCATAAGGGCACTATGACATTTGGGATTTAGTATCAATTTGATGCTTCTTGCAGTCTCTAAGAAGCTTGGTTTGGGAACCCCTACTCCAACTAACATACAATTGTTGATAGCAGATAGAATTGTGAAGAAATCTATGGGAATACTCTATGATTTGCTGATAATGGTTGAAAAGTTCATATTCCCTGTAGATTTTGTGTTTCTTGATTGTGAGGTCAATTTTGACGTCCCAACCATCTTGGGTAGACCATTCCTAACCAATAGACGAGATCTGGTGGATATGGAGGTTGATTAACTCAAGTTTAAAGTGAATGATTAAGAAGTTGTCTTTGATATTCGTTAGTCTATGAAGAATCCATATGAGTTGAAAAGTGAGGTATGGGCAATTGGTGAAATCTAAGTAGCCAATTTCTCTAAGTCGTGTCGGAACAACAAATCAGGTGCTACATGGGAGGCAAACTAAGGATTTTTGATGTTTTATCTTAGTGTTTTGTTTATGTCAATTTTGGATTCCTAGGTAGTTGTTTGATTATGTTTTGATTGCTATTTTTAACATTGGGTTGGTTATAAATAAGGTGTAAGTGAATTTATGAAGAGTATGCAGGTAAAAGACTAAGGTAACAAATTTTGCTGAGAAATGCATCTGGTACAGTTTCTATGACTGGGTTTATGAGTGATATTGTACTTTAAGCCTCATGACCCCATCTCGTAGGGATTCTAATGAGCAGGATAATTATGCACTCTACCTATGAGCAAACTTTATGACTCGTAGATTAAACTACTAGTCATGAATGGGGTTCATGGATCTAAAGTAAGTTTTTCAATTTTTCTATGTGCTGAGGGATCTACTAAGCCATGATGTACGAGTCATAGATCCTTCTACGACTCATAATCGGGGTCTTATAGATCCAAACCCAGTAATTTTAACAATTGACCCGGTAAAGGCATAAAAGAGGGCTCAAAACAGTTTTGACCTAATTGATCGAAATTACCCCAATCTTTCCTTTTTTTTTCTTTTTTTTGATCAATTTTCGGCGATCAAACTCACTTTTCTAGCATGTTTTTTGACTACACCTTGTGTTTTATGAATTTTCACCTTCTCACTTCTTCAAGTTCATCACTATTATTGGTAAGTTCTTAGTTTATTCTTAACCCTTAAATTTACTTTGTTCTTAATTGTTTGATGTGTTAATTGTGATGGGCTTGATGTTTAAGCATGAAACTCTTGGTGAATGTGAATTGTGAATGTGAAATTAGGGTTACCCTTGATTGAATGGATTAATGGATTCCAAAAAATAGGGTATATTTAGCTTCAGGATTGATAATTTTTATTCCTATTGAATTATTCCCCAAGTTTACTTGAATGTCATTGAGTGATTGTTGCTTGTATATTAGTTGGTGACACCATAGGTACATGATCGTTTGAAATAACTAGCGAAGGTTGAAATAATAAGATATTAATACTAAAGTATTTTCGATGAGGGGTGTTCCTATGTTGAAATCATCGTGGGTATTGGTTGTTATGTGCTTATCATGATTGGGTACATGTATTCTTGCTTTGATGCTGGTAGATTTAAGAGTTGATAATGTTTTTAAGGTTCGTGTGATGGACTTAGAAATATCAGGTCTCTTAGATTTCTTATTCATGAGAGTCTTTTACGACTCGTAGATCAGTCTACATGTCCTAATTGCCCCTCGTGGGAAATCCAAAAACTTGATACTTAAAGTATTCATCAGACAAGACCTTCTACGAGTCATAGATCACCACATGACTCAAATATTGGTCTCATAGATCCCTGCCTATTTTTCAATTACTCTCAACAAATTTATACGACAATAGTGTACCACTTCTTAAATGATTTCACTCTTGAATTACATGGTTTTACACTAGCACTACACACAATTTAAGTGTTTGATAAAATGTTCGGTTATGGGTTCTTGAGGAATTGAAGGGTTTATGCATGTTTTGTGAGTTGAGTGACTTTATGATGATAAAATGATGGCTAAATGTTGATGAAATGATGTTGGAATGATGGTGAAAGGGAATGTATGTATATGGCAATGAAAGGAGTGTATGTATATGATACTATCTCTATAGCGTTGGGAATGACCAAGCCTAACTCAGGGGGTTGTAGGCCCGGGTAACCTTTTTGAGGGTTTAGTACCTCTATCGCCTAATTCAGGCGGTGGTAGGCCTGGATAACCTTGTTGGGGGTTTGTACCCATTAACCCATTGGGGGGTTTGTACTCCATCAACCTTGTTGGGGGGTTTGTACTCCATCAACCTCATGAAGAGGTTTGTACCTCATGTGCCTATTGAAGGGCGTCATAGGCCTTGCCTTGCACTGTAATGGTCACTCCTTACACTCGTATTATGTTCTATATAAGCATAATTTTACTTCAAGCATTATTTATACATGTCATATTACTAGTATGATATCTATTTTCTATGATTGTGCATTGTTTCTATGATACCTACCATTTGTTGCATTTTATCCTACATACTTTATACATTCAAATGTACTAACACATACTCTATGCCTATATGATATCACCATGTAGGAATCAGTGCACCGCTTGATCATCCTTTTGCTCCACGTGGCGTGTTCGATTATTCTTCAAGTTTGTTGGTAAGTCCTTCACTTTGGGGACATTGCTTTTGAACTCTTGCTAGGTATTAAGTTTAGGGACGTTGCTTATGAACTCTTGCTACATATTAAGGCTATCTTCTTTTTGGTTTTGAATTGACTATAAGGGTGAGCCTGGTTGCTTGTCTTGGCCCCCATTCTTATCTATGTAGTAGAGATGTTGTTAGACATGTTATGTATCTGTGGTATGAGCCTTGACTCTCTTATTTCTTGATGTTATGATATAAAGGTTTATCCTTAGTCCCTATCCCTTACTTATTCTTATTTCTCAATGTCATTTTAATTTCTTTTGCGGCCAAGGATGTGTAATGATAAGATATGAGGCTTGTTTGGGGTCCTTTAGGGTTCCCCATTCGCTAGTCATGTCTAGGACCTAGTCTTGGGTCATGACAAATATGGTATCAGAGCACTAGGTTGTTAGATCCTCGGACTCCAACACACCACATTGATTAGAGTAATATTCATGATTGTATTGTGCACCACAATTATGAAAAAAAGGTTGTGAGATGTTTTAGGAATTATTTCCCTTCTTCATATTCTAAGTCGTGCTATAGAGTTGGAGTAAGTTTTCTTCCCCTAACGCTTGTTTTTTGATATGCTAGATCATACCTAGCATGAGAGGGGGACGAGCCCTACCCCCGAGGAGCAACCAACCAATAGAGAGCTTAGGAATTCTCTCACCTTGCTTACACAAGTGATGGCTAATCAAGCTAATCAAGGGGCCCAAGCCCCTTATGCTCCTACACCAACCTCTCGGATGAGAGACTTCATGAGAATGAATCCCCTGGAATTCCATAGATCAAAGGTGAGTGCAGATCCTCAAGAATTCATTGATAAAGTTTATAAGATTTTATCTATTATGGGTGTGAGGCTAGAGGATAAGGTGGAGTTGGTGTCTTACCAACTCAAAGGGTAGAATAAATATGGTACAACTAATGGAAGGACGAAAAGGGAGTCAACTATGAGGTGCTTTGGGAGGAGTATAAGGTGGCCATCCTTAATTTGTTCTTCCCCTTTGAACTTAGAGAAGCTATGTTGGTGGAATTTATGAATTTGAGGCAAAGGTCCTTGAATATGAGGGAGCATGCTCTCAAGTTCATCCAACTTTCAAAGTTTTCTCCTCACTTGGTTGCCGACCCAAGGTTGAGAATGAACAAATTTGTTGTGGGTGTCTCCAACTTGGTTAGTGAAGAATGCTGGTCCACTATGTTGATTAGTGATATGGACTTGTCATATTTGATGACCTATGCCGAACAAACGGAAGAGGAGAAATTGAGGAAGAGAAGGGGTCATGAGGCCAAGAGGGCCCGTTTCGAGGGTAAGTTCCAAAAGAGTGACCAATTCTAATTGGGCCAAGGGTTTTCTCATAAATTTCCAAGGAGGTTTGCAAAACGATTTTCCAAGGGCCCCAAGGAGGTGGGGGTGTGGCTCCTATTGATATGTGTCTGAAGTATGGTAAAGGTCTTGGTGGCCCATACTTGGGGCATACTGATGATTACGATGGTTGTGGAGAAATGGGAAATAAGGCAATAGATTTCCCTCAAAATTGCAACAAGGGTAAGGAGACTCATCCTCAAGGTGCTAATGTGGTCCCTTTGGGGAGAGGTGGTCGAAAAGATGGTGCACCAAGGCACAATAGATTTTATGCTTTGAATGGAAGGCAAGAGGTTGATGAAGTTTCTGATGTTGTTACCAGTATGATGAAAATCTTTATGTGTATGGATTGATTGTTGACACTCTTTCTTTTGCCACTGCCTTTTATTGCCAAAAAGTTCCATGTTGACCTCGAGTTGTTTCATGAGTCATATGAAGTGTCTACTCCTATTGGTGCATCTATTGTTTCTAGATAAGTTTATGGAAGTTGTCCTTTTATGTCTTGCATAATGTGTTGCCTTGTGATCTTGTTGAGTTAGACACGGTTGATTTTGATGTCATTGATGGGATAGATTGGTTCCATGCCTACTATTCTTCTATTGATTGTAGAACCCGTAGGGTGAAATTCCAATTTCCAAATGAACCTGTCCATGTATGGAAGAGTCAAGATGTAGTGGTCAAGGGTTGATTCATCTCTTGCATAAAGGCTTGTAAGATGATTTAGGGTTGTCTTTACCATCTTTTGAGGGTTAGGGATGTGGAGTCTAAAGTCCTTCTAATTGAGTTGGTTGTCGATTGTAAATGAGTTTCTTGATGTCTTCCCAAATGACCTTCCTAGTTTTCCTCCCAAAAGGGAAATATATTTTGGTACAAATCTTCTTCCCGATACTTAACCCATTTCTATTTCCCCTTACCGTATGACCGTAGCAGAGTTGAAGGAGTTGAAGGAGTAATTAAGGGACTTATTGGAGAAGGGGTTCATTAGCCCTAGCCAATTACCTTGGGGTGCACCAATGTTGTTTGTGAAAAAGAAGGATGGGTCCCTTAGGATGTATATTGACTACTGGCAACTCAATAGTGTCACCATAAAGAGTAGGTATCCTCTTCTAAGGATTGATGATTTATTTGACCAATTGCAAGGGGCTAGCCATTTCTCTAAGATTGATCTTCGGTCCAGGTATCACCAAGTGACGGTGAGGGAGAATGATATTCCCAAGATAGCCTTCCAGACTAGATATGGCATTATGTGTTTATTGTGATGTCTTTTGGGTTGACTAATGCACCGACCATCTTCGTAGACATTATGAATAGGTCTTTAAACCCTAACTTTACTTCTCTGTTGTCGTCTTCATTAATGATTTTTTGATCAATGCCTGTTGTGAGAAGGAGTATACCACTCATTTGAGCATTGTGTTGCAAAGATTGAGGGAGGAGAAATTGTAAGCTAAATACAAAAAGTATGAGTTTTGGTTGAAGAAAGTTGCTTTCCTAGGGCTTGTGGTATCAGGTTATAGTGTAAAGGTGGATCCTAAGAAGACCGATGTGATTAAAAATTGGCCTAGACCATTGACCCCGTCGGACATTAGGTGTTTCTTGGGTTTAGCGGGGTATATTGAAGGTTTGTGAATGAGTTCGCTTCTATTGTTTCCCCATGACAAAATTGACTCAAAAGAAGTCTAAGTTTGTGTGGACCAATGAATGTAATAGGAGCTTCCAATCCTTGAATGATAAGCTTGTGTCCGCTCCTATATTATCTATATTGGATAGGCTTGAGGGATTTGTGGTGTATTGTGATGGTTCTAGAATGTTTTTTGGTTGTGTGCTAATGCAAAATGATGAGGTGGTAGCCTATACTTCTAGGAAACTCAAGGTACATGAAAGGAACTACCCTACCCATGATCTTGAACTAGTCGTCATGGTATTTGTGTTAAAGATTTGGCATCATGACTTATATAGGGTGAATGTTGATGTGTTCACTGATTATAAGAGCCTCCAATATGTATTAACTCAAAAAGATCTCAACTTGAGGCATAGAAGGTGGTTAGAACTTCTTAAGGAGTATGATATGGGTGTGCATTATAATTTGGGTAACGCAAATGTGGTGCCAGATGCCTTGAGTAGTGTGTCCATGGTTAGCCCAACTCATGTTGATGGTGGTGAGAAGGAGATGGCTAGGGAAGTGCATCGATTTGCTATGTTACGGGTTAGATTGGAGGAGGTTGGTAGTGGTGATGTTGTTATTATGAATGGGTCTAGGTATTTTTTCGTTGATGAGGTGATGGCAAAACAATATCTTGATCCATCCTTGTTAGAGTTGAAGGCCTTAGTGAAAGAGGGCAAGGTGGAAGTTTTCTCCCAAGGGGGTGATGGTGTCATTATGTACTAAGGTAGGTTGTGTGTACCATGTGTTGATGGCATGATGGAATAGATCCTTGATGAGTCCCATGACTCTTCTTATTCTATCCACCCCAGTTCCACCAGAATGTATATAGATTTGAGGAATGTGTATTAGTGGTGAGGCATGAAAAGGGACATTGCCAAATTTGTTTCCAGTTGTCATAGTTGTCAACAAGCGGGTGGCCTTACCCAAGACATAGAGATTCAGACTTTGATGTTGGAAGTGATTAATATGGATTTCATGGTTGGGTTGTCCAAGACTATAAAAGGTTTTGATTCCATTTGAGTTGTGGTTGATAGAATGACGAATTTGGCTCACTTTCTACCGGTTAAGACCACATATGGGGCTGAAGATTACACAAAGTTACACATCCATGACTTGGTGAGATTGCATGGGGTTCCTCTATCTATCATATTGAATCGTGGAGCTCAATTTACTTCATATTTTTGGAGATCGTTCCAAAGGGGTCTCAGTACTAAAGTTAAGCTCTCTACGACTTTGCACCCTCAAATTGATGGCCAAGATGAGAGGACCATCAAAACCCTTGAAGATATGCTTAGATCATGTGTGTTGGAGCTTAAAGGTAGTTGGGATGATCATCCCTCATTGATCAAGTTTGCCTAGAAGGACAACTATTATTCTAGCATCGATATGGCTCAATTTGAGGCTCTTTATAGTAGACGTTCTAGATCACCAGTTGGGTGGTTTGAGGTTAGTGAGATAGCTTTGTTGTGACCAGATCCGGTTATGGAGTCCCCTTGGAAGGTTAGGATTATTAGAGAAAGGTGAAATAGGGCCCAAGATCGTAGAAAGTTCTATACCGATGTGAGAAAAACGGGAAGTTGAATTCCTAGTTGGTGAATGGGTTTATTTGAAGGTGTCACCCATGAAGGATATAGTACATTTTGGTAAGAAGGGCAACTTGAGTCCATGATATATGCGTCCTTATAGGGTGGTGAGAAGGGTTGGCAAGGTAGCTTATGAGTTGGAATTGCCTGGAGAAATGGATTTGGTTCATCCGGTATTTCATTTGTCTATGTTGAGGAAATGTGTGGGTGATCCAAATGCTATTGTGCCTCTTGATATGGTAGGCATGGTTGAAGATAATTTGATGTATGAAGAGGTTCCAGTTAAGATTTTGGATAGGCAAAGGAAGAGGTTGAGAAATAAAGAGGTGCCTTCCATTAAGGTCCCTTGGAGGAATCGATAAGTTCAGAGTGCTATTTGGGAGGCCGAAGCGGACATGCAAAAGCAATATCCTAACCTTTAATACTCCACTCAATCCTAAGTTATTGATCAAAGTCCTTTATATGATCTCAAGTCTTAAGCTCATCCTTCATGTCATTGCATATGTTCACTTTTAAATTGACATGTTCATGATGATTTTACACTTACAATGAATTTTTGAAATGATGTTTAAGTGAATTGTTGCATCTCTATGTGGGCTAAAATTTTTATGTTTGTGTGTCTCATATATATGTCTTTGACATTCTGGGAAGAATGTTACCAAGGGGGAGATATTGTAACGACCCCAAAAAGTGCCCAAAAATGTGCCTCGGAAGCGCCCGAAATCGTAATTTCCATATATCTCAAAATCTGTGAGTGATATCAAAAATATGCCTTCCTATTCTTGCTCAGGGAGTCATTTTGAGTGGGAAATGGGTCTAACGCCGATTTAAGAGTAAACAATTAGCAATTTTTATTTTCTAAGTGACGATCCCAAAGAGCATTTCGCGCCCCTGGCGCGACGTGCCAAGGGCGCGCAGATGAAGAAACTCTATTCTTGCATCCTGTCCGTTATGCAGACATATATGTTTCTCTATTCAGTTATTTTTCTTGCAGTCCAAGACTTTGAAGTGTTGGGCCTAAGTGTTTCCAAACACAAAAATGCCTACACTTAGCCATTTTCACCCGCATATCATTCTAAATTTTTCGCAATACTTATTCAAACACTTAGAAAAATATTTTACTCCTAAACTCAAGTCTCAAAACTATTTTTGGATTCATAAGGATTACACTCAAGCTTCAAGTTTCCACCTTCAATCTTCAACAAGTTCATCTCCAAAGCTAAGGTACGTGGGTTTCTTTCATGGGTTCCTTTCACCCATGATGTGCAAGGCTCCTTTTAACCTAATTTGAATGATTCAAAGATGATTTACTCATTGGTATTATTTATTATGAAATCACTGCACACTATGTCAGGCATATGAAATTGGGACTATTTTGCTATGTTTTGAGCTATGAATCTAAGATTTATTGTAAGATTTAATGAAGGGTTTTGATGCATAATGTTTGAGGGTGTCACCAAGTATGTATTGAAGGTTTTATATTGAATTTTCTTGCATGATTTCACACTTGAATTGCATGGTTTTACACTAGCACTACACATCCTCCAAGTGTTTGATAAAATGTCCGGTTATGGATTTTTGAGGAATTGAAGGGTCTATGCATGTCTTGAGAGCTGAATGACTTTATGATGATGAAATGATGATGGTATGGTGATGAAATGATGATGGAATTATTATGAAATGGAATGTATGTATATTATGATGAAAGGAGTGTATATATATGATGTTATATCTATAGTGTTAGGGATGACCAAGCCTAACTCAGGGGATTGTAGGCCCAGGTAACCTTGTTGAGGGGTTAGTACCTCGATCGCCTAATTCAGGGGGTGGTAGGCCTAGGTATCCTTGTTGGGGTTTTGTACCCATCAATCCATTGGGGAGTTTATACTCCATTAAACTTGCGTGGGGTTTTTTACTGCATCAACCTCATGAAAGGGTTCGTATCTCGTGCGCCTATCCAAGGGGGTGGCAGGCATTGGATTGCTCTATAATGTTCATTCCTTACACTCATATTATGTTCTATATAAGCACGATTCAACTTCAAGCATCATTAATACATATCATATTACTGGTATGTTATCTATTGTCTATACTTATGCATTATTTCTGTGATACCTATCATTTGTTGCATTGCATCCAACATACTTAGTACATTCAAATGTACTAACGCATACTCTATGCCTACATGATGTCACCATGTAGGAACCAGTGCACCGCTTGATCATCCACATCCTCCACGTGGCTCGTTTGATTGTTTTTCAAGCTTGTTGGTGAGTTCTCCACTTCGAGGACGTTACTTATGAGCACTTTCTATGTATTAAGACTATCTTCCTTTTTGTTATATATTGATTATGAGTGTGATCCTGGTTGCTTCTCTTGGCCCTCGCTCTTATATATGTAGTAGAGGTGTTATTGGGCATGTTATTTATCTATGCTATGAGCCTTGACTCTCTTGTTTCTTGATGTTATGATATAGAGGTTTATCCTTAATTTCTATTCCCTTGCCTATGCTTATTTCTCCATGTCATTTTAATTGCTTCCACGACCAAGGATGTGTAATGATAAGCTATGAGGCTTGTTTGATGTCCCTTCGGGTTCCCCATTTGCCAATTATGTGTATGCTCTAGGCTTGGGTCCTGATAATTGCAAACCCCCTTAGGGAAATTGAGTTTTTAATTACTTAAATTGCATATTGGTGAATTCATTGTGAGTCTCTATATTCTCATTAGGATTCGACCTTAACCTTGGTTAGTTTTATATTTGACAATGACTACTTTATTCTTAAAAGAACGGTATAACTTGAGCATGATTAGAAATCAATCTCATATCATAGGTCACAAGGCTCCCTTAGGAGTACAATTATAATTGTTCCCAGAACATGGTGTTTTTCATTAGACTATGGCCAATCGAACAAGCATATAATTAATAACATCAGTAAACATGATCATATAAACCAAAGGGTAACATAAAATCATGTTTAATCAGGAAATTCTATCATAAATACTCAAATCAGATCTATATACTAGATTCAGTCCATAAGGTATCACGTAATCACGTGTTGGCTTCATAGGAAGGTATATTTTGGTAGCCTCAAAACCACACACACATACAAGAAAGATCCAAAAACTTAGTGTACATACCTGTCACATACTCACAGCCCCAACCAGCACTTTCTGGTGCTCTCGTAGTCATATAGTATAAGAATTCAGTAAACATAGCAACTATAGCCAATGCCACCATCAGTACAACAACTACCCTCCATATCATCATTTATATAATACATATCGATTATAAACATGTATTCCACATCTCCATCCCCAAATAGTACATTTCCATACATTCAAGCTCAATACGCATACATTTCAACTCAGTCTGAGGTTTAGAGAAAGCCTAGCCTACCTGGCATACGAAGTTTTGCATGCTAAATCAATCTACCCGACCTTTTTGCCTTTTGTTCAATTCCTAGCGCTACAAAGCTATTAAAATATAATTGACAAGGTCAATACGGTCATATTGGCTAAAACAAGAAAAATGGGTGAAAATACATAAATTGGGTGCAAAACAGGGATAAGAGGGACCATGTGGGAATCAAATAAAAAATATCAAAAAATGGTTCCCACGTGACCCTGAATCTATAGCAAAAAATTCGGCCCAAAATGGACCCCCGAAGATCGAGAAAAGGCCCAAAAACGAAAATAAAAACTATACTAGGAAAATATTCTTGTAAAATATTTGTCGGTCAAAATTTATGAAACTAGACAAAATCAGTGAACACCCAGATGCCACAGAGTTCCTCTCGGAACATAGAATAATTTAGGCATAAATTTTCGCTTAATACCATTGAGAAATGACCGAGATATCGCAATGTAAAATTTTTACTCATTTCTAATATTGAACCAAAGAAAAATAGATATTTTACTTCAAAATGTTCACCAAAATTAGAATCCAACACTTCCATGGCATTTCTCATGAAAATCTGAGTCATGTAGCCTTTTGAAACACTCAAATCAGATAAAAATGAGCTCGAAATCGTGAGGTAATGTTGCATGGATATATGTATATATTTTTCTCCTAGAAAAAAGCTTATATATAAACATTGATCCAACCCACATCTCTCACATGTGGTAGATCACACTATGTGGCAGCCTCTAGAATCTACCATATCCTACCTTCCTCCTTCTTCAAATCTCCAATCCTTTTTCTCGCTATTTCCGGCTCGTTCTGACTCTAATTTTCATAACTGAACTATGTAACCATATGCATTTCAATGTTCCTAATCCAATGGTCTGGTCTTAATTACCAATGGAACTTCCTATGATAAAGTGGGTGTCCACTTCTTTTTCTTCAAACTTTTAACGAAAAGGACCTGGGGGGTCAAATCACATCCAGACTTCCCTTGTATCAAAAAAGGGTCGTCCTAAACAAAAATTCACATTCTAGAGTAACCACTCTATAAAAAAATATTATCTGGGGAACGATTCTCGAGGGTGTTAACTGAGATAACTATTAACTGGTTTTGATAGCTAAATTTGAAGGCATGATATAATCATCCCGGACTTACTCCTAGCCTAATTTGATTGTTCCAGAGCTAATGGAACCGTCACAATTCCATTCCAAGGCCTTTTTACTAGGACTTTACCTGAAAATTCATTTTACAACTATAATTTCTTGGTTAACTCAAACCACATTACTCCCAAATAACCTATCCAACAATTATGTCAACAGTCTCAAAAATTCAATAATTGCCCAAGGTCCCCATACACATGCTCAATTAACAACATGAGTGCAAAACCAAAGAAATGACCCAGAGAGTCATTACAATATCCCCACTAATAAGAATTCATCCACAAAAGTACGAATGTAGGTGTACTTGTGGAAACTCTAGTCCGAACCACATAGGGATCCTTTGTAAGACCCAACCTATGTGGGTAGGAGAGATACAAGAAATAAGCATGAAAAATTCAAACGGTTGATGTTTATGAAGGGGTTTACGACTCGTAAATCGGAGTACGGCTAGGAATGTGTGTCTTATATAATGGGAATTAGAGAAAAGAAGTCTCTACTATTTAAAGAAGGGCCATCCTATGAAACCCCATTTAGGGCCCCTAGAACTATCTATGAATCATAGATAAGTTTTGCAACAAATTTCAGCGAATCAAATTTCAGATCCCTAAGTTTACAAAAGGTCTTCTATAGCTCGTAGAATGCTTTATGACCCGTAGGTCCGTTTGGCCAAGATTTTAATCGGGGAAGATTTGACCTTTCCTTTATTTGCAAGCCCAAGCTACGTTGTTTTAACCCTGTTTATGTCCCTTATCAGTATATACAACCCTAATACATCTCATTCTTCCTCATTCCAAAAATCCTAAGTCTTAAAAAACTCTCTCAAGCTGTTCAAGAAATTCAAGCAAGAAGGTACTTTCTAGTGTTCCGAATCCTTCATCATTTTTCCATGGTTTTCTTTATCTCTTATGACCAAGGTATGTGGGTTTGATTGTGGGAACCTTCCTTCGCACAAGCCCAACCAATCTTCTTCTTAAACTTGATAGATTTATGAATTATTTTGTTGGTGAACTCTTGCTTATAGTGGTATTATTATGCATTGTACATATGATTTCTATTTGAATTTTTCAAGTAATGGTTTTAATATGCTAAAAATATTGTTGGGGTTTGTTATTGGGATGAATTTTACGATATATATGTCATGCACAATATGATACTATGAAAAACTATAAAGTAGATTACGACTTTTAGTTGGTCTTGATGATATTCAAAAAAAGAGTTTTACTACAATAATGGTAGGTTGATTTGAATAACTTTAAATGAGTTGATTTTACTTCTCTTTGTTTCATACTCTTTAATTGCCTAATTTTAAGCGTATGTGCATATACCGATTATATTTGATCAAAGCTACTTGACAAGAATTCTTATGGTGATGAAAGATTGTTGCATGAATTACAAGGAAAGCATGTTATGATAAATTATGGGCTCCCAAGAATGTATTAAGCTCATAAAAAGTTCATATGATTTGTAAATAAAATGTTGAGCCCTTGTTATATACTTTTACCACCTTGTAAGTGAATCATATCAATATGATGGGTCATGCATAACAACTATTTTACCGTTATGTACTATCTAAAACACATTAGAAGGGGTCATGCATATTACAATCTCCACCCTCATGTGTATTCTGATGCCTACTAGAAGGGGTTATGTCCTATGCTATGTTTTTACCCTGAAGTATAAGGTATACACCACGTGTAGGGGTCATGCCTAATACAATCTCTACCATCATATATAATGCAATGCCTACCTGAAGGGGTTATGTCCTATGCTATGTTTTTACCCTCTAGCACAAGGTATATGCCATGTTTAGGAGCTATGTATTTGAAGGAGCTACTCATGCCATGTAGTCATGTTGTATAAGTTGTACAAGCTATGATTAAGTTTATAATTATTGCAAATTATTCCATAGTATGGGACTTAGCACCAATTGAGGCTTAAGGTTTATTAAAGTCTTGGTCTCTTAACTACATGCCATCATAGGTTTATATTATTTTCCTTAATGGGCTTCCACTAGTGGATCCATCTAGGTTATGACCCATTATGTGTGGTTATGCTTGTTTAATGTTTGCAAGTAGACCACTCATTCATTCGGTGTGAGGTGAACATTGGGATTCCAAGTAGTAGCTCGCTTGGTCTTATATGTCGATTAGGGTCTCCTCCCACATATGTATGATATATTATGGAAGTTTGACTATTTCTATGCATTTGATTTAATCATTGATTATACATGTCATGTTGAGCTTTTGTTTGTGATTATGATTATACATATTGATTACTATGGCTTACGTCCCTTGATGCATTGCACCCTGCATACTTAGTACCTTCCAAATACTAACACATACTATTTGCCTACATGATCTAACCTCTAGGGACCAAAGCTCTTTTATTCATCCTCCTCCTCCATGTGGCTAGTCGGACCATTGAAGATTGATATTGGTGAATCCATAACTCTATGGACAATATCCACTTTACTTTCTTGCTTTGTAAGACTTATCTAATTTTTTCATGACTCAAGCCTAGGGCCTAGACGTGACATGATGAATGGGGAACTCGAAGGGACCCCAAACAAGCCTCTTAACTTGTCATTACACATCATTGATCGTGGAAACATATAAAATACATAACGTAAGAATGGGATAAAGGGGCTAAGGGATACCTTGCGAAACATCATAAACAAAAGACAAGAGTCAAACTCGTATCATAGATATATAATATATCCAACAAACACCTCTAATACATAGATAAGAGTAGGGGACAAGACAAAACAACCAGGCTCACCCTCATAGTCATATTGAACATAACGTAAGGTGTCTCAATACAAGGTAATAGAACATATACCAAGGTCCCCGAAATGGAGGATTCATCAACTATGCTTGAATAGCACCGACTAGCCATGTGGAGAAGGAGGATGATCAACTTGGGCACCGATTTCTTCATTGTGATATTGTGTAGGTAATAGTATGCATTAGTACATTTGAACATAATAAGTATGTAGGATGCAATACAATAAGAGATAGGCATCATAATCAAAATGCATAACAACAGGCAATAGACATCATGTAACAATATGGCATGTATGCTCAATACTGAAGTAAAACAGGCATAAGTAACTCATGCTTATATAGGATATCATTTGTGAAGAATAGACCAAACTAGATTTCCTAAGTATAAATCCCTTGGTCGGTTCATGATGATCTCACCCTATCACCTGGTGGTATGGTACAAACCCCTCGCATGGTTGTATCACCCTGGTGGTGAAGTACAAACCCCTCAGATGGTTTGATGAGTCCAAAAGCCCACCTCGGTTGATGAGTACAAATTCCCACTTCAGTTGATGAGTACAAACCCCCACCTTGGTTGATGAGTACAAACCCCCAACTCGGTCATCCAGGCTCTTAGTTCCCCGGATTGGGTATGGCCTAATGCAACACTTTATATAAAATTCATTATATACATAAGCTCATTTAATCATCAAAACATCAATCATATCATATCTCAAGCTTTGGACCTTCAATTCCACAAGAAACCCTAGCCGGACATTTATCAAACACTTGGGGAGTATGTAATAGGGGTAAAAGACCATGCATTTAAGTGATGAAATCATGCAAGAAAATCTGTTGTAAAATAATCAATCAACACCTTGCAACACCCTAAGACATTCATATCAAAATCCCTCATCATATCCAACATAATATTCAAGATTTAGAGCTCAAAACATGCTAAACCACCATACTTTCATGAACTCAAATCACTGTGTAGTAAGTTTCTTAATATCCTAGACCCACATGTAAAATCAACTTTAAATCATACAGATTGAGTAAAAAGGAGATTAGTGCAACATGGATGGAAAAACCCAATGGCTAAAACCCACATACCTTAGCTTAGAGATGAGCTTGGTGATGATTGGAGATGGAGACTTGAAGCTTGAAGAAGAACCTTGAAGGAAAACCTTAGCTTAGGATGAGGGTTTGGGACTTG
>JAOTQR010081889.1:0-39314 GCA_025774065.1 Solanum ossicruentum | reverse complement strand
TTTGGTGGTCATAATATTGGAGCTATAAGGTTGTATAGGCAGCATATGACATGTAAATAATCATGCAAGACAATATGACAATGAAGAGAGTATGTTAGATAAGCAATGAAATGCATATGAAATGAGACAACTCATGAACTTTGTTTAGCAACAAAAAAACTCATGTACTTGGTATCCACGTATGTATGTACAACTGAAGGTAACTATATATAGGAGCATATGAATATGTGAAAGGGTGAAGATATAGTTGCTTGTCATGTAGGAGTAGATAAATGCCTTCACTTACTGAGGAATCTATGTTTCATGCCAAATAATACGAAATCAAGTAACCTTACATACCTCGTTGTATGACCTCGTTACTACCTTGGAGTGGCTGTGGTTTCTCTCAAATACTTAGCTATAGTATATTAAGCAATGAGACTAGCATTGGCAGCAACACAACACTCCTAGGCAGTCCAATATCATAAAAATGATCACCTGGACAACAAGCTTTCAACTAATGACGCAAAGGCATTTCTTCAACCTTTTTACTTATAAACGTATTTCTAACAACCCTTGTTATGTACATGTCTTGTACATCTTATTTTTAGACCCTTAACAGTCCTAAAACAGCCCACAAAACACAACACATAACAATTCATCACAACATACAAACAAGCGGCATAACGTTACATCCTTTCACCATACTTCGACGTCAACACTTCCAAACTTGTTTTAACTTTACCAAAATTATATACAACATTTTTTACACATAAAACCAGTCTTAAAAATAGTCCAAAAATAGTCCCAAAATAGGTGAAAGTCGCGGAACAACATATTATAATTTTCAGCTTCCAAGTTTTTTTTAAGAGTGAAATTAAGACGTTGTACAACTACTCATCTTTGTGGACTGTAAAAGTGGTCCAGTAGTTTAATTGCTTGACTAACAACCTATATATTATTAGGACATAATTCTTACTACATAATTCATCCAACCAATTAAAAGAAAATCCTCTTGAACAACAAGAAACGCTCATAACAATACTTAGGACACATGCTGTCCAGAATTTTTAGCATAACATAATAGCATATACTTCTTGTTTTTCATGAAGAAACCATGCTAGCAATATATATATAACTTAAACCATGTTAAGAACATCAACTCCTCTTCATAATACAGCCCAAAAACCATATAGAAGTCACTAAAAAAAAGGCAAGTGTGCTGCAAGTTTCTGGACATAAGCTGTCCAGAATTTCAAGCAGATTTCCAGCATAAGATACTATTATATACTTCTTGTTTTTCATGAAAAAATCATATTTAATACACACCTATAATTTCTTACCTTGCCTTATAGGTTCTGGATTCCCTTCAAAATCCTTAGAGAATGTGTTTGCAACTTGGTGAAGTGAATTAGAGAGAAGTCAAAAGACTTTAAGAAAGCTGAAACTTTATTTCCTAATGGAATGAATTAGTGCTGCACTTGATCCATTTTTAAAGATCAATTTGGCCAACTTTGTCATCCACTTTAAACCTGATAATGACACCCAAATAGTCTAATAATTCAGCATCTTATCCTCCAAAATTGGGCTTAATTGGGTCTCAAATATGATGGACCTTTGCTGCCAATTTCCAGCTTTGTTCTTACTTAGTTTTGAGTCCAAATGGACAAGTTGTTTGTAGTATACTTAGGACGTTTTTAAATTCTTCTTGGACTGAAAATAAGGTCCATTTATGCTACTAAAACATGGGCCAAAGTCACACCCTAAACATGAAACTTATTCATAATCAAACTTGAACAAATTTAATGTTGAGCCTCGTCTCTGTTTAGCTATCAATTTGAAGCCAAGAAAGTAGGTGACTCACCTACTAAATTATTAAGTCATCCAATAACCTCAATTCTTTACTTAGTTTAGGGTTGATATATCCATAATTTAGCACCAACACATATATACCCTTGACCCTCTTAAGCATTTAGATTCACATATCGCCCATTAACATGAGATTCAAGCACTTTCAAGAATTGACGCTAATTTGACCTGACCATAACATAATTCATTTACATAGCATTAGTACATGTAAAATGTGGGATGTTACAAAAAGTATATGTATTTTGTTATTGCATGTCCTAATTTCTACTTGGGTAGAGTTATTCTTTTATTGGTGTTCTTTCTGGGTATGTGGATGATGTTGTTGTTCGATTTTTGTTGTTGTACACTTTGTAAGAAAAATAATTGGTTGGTTAGTTGTTTTCGAGTATGGTTGGTTGGGAGATTTTGATGAATTTACAACAATTGTTGAAGTACTTACAACACTTGCTGTGCTTATTTTTTTATTTTTATTATTCTATTCTTTGTGAGAAAAATGTATTGCATGTCCTACTTTCTATTTGGGTAAGGATGTTCTTGTCGATGTTTTTTGATTTGTTACTTCTCTGAAGATGGATTTTCAGATATGTAGGTGTTGTTGCTGTCTGATTTTTTTTATTATACTTTTGTGAGAAAATATTTGGTTGATGGGTTGATTTCAGATATAATTGGTTAAAAGATTTTAAAGTACATACATCAATTATTGAAGTACATACAACAACTACTATGTTTGTTGTTTTTCTTTGATTTTTATTGTTCTATTCTTTGTGAGAAAAATGTTGATGTTGATGATTGATTTCTCAATTTTAAAGTATTTATAGTAATTGCTTAAGTACGTACAACAATTGCTTAAGTACATACAACAAATGCTATGTGTGTTATTGTTCTTTGATTTGTGTTGTTATACTCTTTGTAGGAAAAATATTTAAGTTGATGGTTGGTTCCTCATTTTCAAAGTATTAACATCATTCACCAAAGTACTTAAAACAACTACTATGTTATTCTTCTTTTTCGATTTTTGTTATTATACTCTTTGTTGGAAAAATATTTAAGTTGATGACTGATTCCTCGATTTTAAAGTATTTGCATTATTTGCTGAAGTACTAACAACAACTGTTATGTGTATTGTTTTTCTTTGATTGTTGCTATTGTATCCTTTGTGAGAAAAATATTGGTGTTGAGAAAAATATTAGTGTTGTCGGGACTGCTAAACTTTTTATAACAATTATTGAAGCAGTTGCTAAAGTTTCTATAGCAGTTCCTTTGAAAGTTTTTCATTCATGTAGTGATGTGCTGTTAAAATAGGTTGTTATTGATTTTTGTTGTACTTTTTTGTGAGAAAAGAACACATATTATTCATGTAGGGATGTTCTTAATTGTTATTTTTGAATCAAGCTTGAATAATATGTATCTACTGAAAATCTTAGAATTTGATGTAAATATATGAAATAGTTGCTAAAGTTTTATAGCAAGTCAACTAGTTGTTGTATGTAGATAGATTGTTCTTTCAGCAATTGTTGCTTCTTCAACTTCAGTAGTTGCTTTATTTTTATTTTTACTGAGAGTGATTGATCAAACTAATAGATTATCTCTATTTTGTGATAGGACTTTCTATATCAATGGCTAGACCTAAACAAAAAAAAAATCTTACACCTGATGTTCCTACTAGAACATCGAGAAGAAGGCCTGTTATATCAAAAGAAGAGGATGAAGAACAACAATCATTAAAAAGTCTTGCTGAACATGCCATTATTGAGGTTGTTGCTAGCAGTCCCACATCTGCTAGTTCAAGTCTATTAGTTGCTAGTGCCAGTCCAACAACTGTTGATTCAAGTCTCTCAGTTGCTAATGCTAGTTCCACAATTGTTGGAGACAGTCCCTCAGTTGCTGCTGGCTATCCTACAGTTCTGGTGCTAGTACTTCAGTTGTTGTAGTTAGCCCCACCGGTGTTGGTGCCAGTACCTCAATTGTTGCAGTTGGTCCCTCTGCCAACCCTTCAGTTATAACTTTCAGGTATGTTGATTATGGCTTGGAGACACTTATGGATAGGAATCCAGGTGAGAGTGGAGATCTCGGATAAAATCAAAACTTGAGAAATCATTTTTTGATTTAAAAAAATATTAGTGGAAAAAAATTTAGAAAGTTTATTTTAGGTCTATGGTATTTGAAAAATTCCTAGACATAGGTGACAGTAGCACTCCAATATTTGAAATGAAGCTGATATATCAACTTATTCATCGGTGGATTAAAAGTGAGAATGAATTTTGTGTGAATTATTGTAGCATGCTATTTTTTTTACATGAAAGAGTTTACAATTGTTATGAGTTTGAATTGTCATATACCACCTCCTCTTCCCACCAAATATGCGATGATTGAGAAGAGAAACAAATGAATTATCGATGCAATACATAAGAACTATTGTAAATCAAAGGAGATACTTGACCTTTTGCAATCTAATGAGTTTAAGAGGAGTTTTAAAAAGTCATTGTATTTATTGTATTTTGTACATGATATTCTTCTTGATAAAAATGCAGGGACCAATGCATGTGATTCTTGGTTTAAGCTTTTAGTTGATCGGAAGACATTCTGTGCCTATTCTTGGGGTTGGAATAGCTATACCCTCACAATGGACTGTTTGAGGAAGGATGCGACTTCCACTAAAAAATTCGCTAATTTATATGGCTTTCCTTGGGCTTTTATGATAAATTTTATTATTTTTTATATTTTTATTTCAATTTTTATTATATTTATTTATTATCTTTATGATTATTTATGACATTGGTTTATTTAGTTTTGGTTATTTGAAGTCATTCCCCACATACAGAAAACATTTAAAGAATTTGACGAGGAAGTGTCTTCTCCAAGACTTCTTCAATGGTTGGCAGTGCCCAACAATGATAAAATTGAGGCTCACGAACTGTTTGATCCCTCGGAGGATGAGATACATGTTGTAATAGTTACTGTCTTCTCACTTTAACAGTTGTTTTAATTTATTAGCAGTTGTTGTCTTCTCACTTTAACAGTTGTTGTAATTTATTAATAGTTGCTGTAATTATTTATATTTTAGTATATTTTTAAGACAATTTTATTTAATTTGTAGATTATTTGTCAAGATCCGGACCTAGAGTCTAGGAGTGACATGGCAAGTGGGAACCCGAGAGTTTCCAAATAAGCCTCAAAGTATCCATATTCACATCATATGTTCAGAAGCGTATATAATTAGTAAACACATAGTTCTAAGGGACGGGAAAGTAAGACTCACGCTACGGGGATATCATAGGGAAAGGGAGTAACATGAATTCACATATATAACATAAAATGTCTAAGGAGCGGGAAAGTATGACTCACTCTATAAGGGCAATTCAGGACTTAGGATCTTTCACATCATACACATAATCATATCATATACTCATAATCAACCCACATAACGATATCCAATTGATAGCCATATCCATAATAAAAATTCCCGAATACAACACTTAGAATATAAATGTACAAGAGTCTACAAGATGTCCAATGATGCCTCTAGTCAAAAGATAGGACAAGGGTCAAGACAGGTCCCGAGCTCACCCTCAAAGTAAATAACACAAACGGAAGCAACATATATAGAGGAATGGTGGTTGGTCCTTGGAAGATAGGACTCACCACAACACACCAATCTCAAGATCCAAGTTAGATGTCTCACGGTGGATGAACATAGTCCTTGGTCCCTACATAGTTAGATCATGTAGGCAAAAATATGTGTTTATACATTTCAATGTGCTAAGTATTTTAGCATACTATGCATATGACTTACCAAAATCTGTACTTCGATGTTAGATGACAAGGGCACATAATATAGAAAGAATCACATATCCAAAGAAGAGTAGTATACAATATTCCATGAAGTCCATAATGCATGAAATGCAAAAATGCTCATATATAGTGGGGATGTGACCTCAACTGATAAGAGTAATACCAAGAGAGTTATTACTTAGATTCCCAATGAAAACCACTCACCGATAAAGAGGTGGTCTACTTGCCAAAGTTAAACTATACTGCACCTTATGGGAACACCACTTATTTCATATGAAGCAACCTTCCTTATGGGAACACCATCCATTTCGGATAGAATTTGTACATAATATCATATCATATGATATTTGATCTTACGGGAATAATACCCATATCGTATGAAGTAACCTTACTTACAAGAACACCACCCATTTTGAATAGGATTCTTATAACCTATGTTAGGCATATAGTTCAAGGAAAGAGAGGAACCTCAATCCACCTGTGCTAAGTCGTCATCCACAAGAATACTTATAATATACATAGTTTCAAAAAATGCAATAGTTATCCATTCACTGCACATTTGGGCTCAAATGCCAAACACCATTCATAATAGTTCATACTTAGGCTCAAATTCCAAATCATAGTTCCTAATTCATAATACTCATGCATAGAAATATCTCATTCATATATACAAAATGGTGTAAGCACCCAAAATGCTCAAAGAGCTATAATCATAGACATATATGTGATTACATTCTTTTTATAGCTAATATCTTATCCAAAATCATATAAATAAACATATTTGGGATTAACCCACTTCATAACTTTCATAAAATTCATTGTTCATGAATGCATATGCTATGGATGAGATGCTAGTGACATGGATAATGTACATTCAAACTAAATTCAAGCACACTTGATAAGATTCAAGTAAAAACATATGTAAAATTCATATTTAAAAACATAATATAGACTACTCATGCATAAATCAAGCTTTGAAGGGGACATGCACATTCATACCTACGTAAATCCAATGTAAGTATTCCTAATAGGGCGTAAAGTAACTTTAAATCATAAATAAAGTATAGCCCACATGTCAATTGAATTGAAATAATCATAATAATTAAAACCCACATTTAAAGTAAGCTTAAGTTCATGAAAGTTTCTTGAAACGATTTGGGTCTCCTTGGTTGAAAGGAACCAAGGATCAAAACCCATGTACCATGACAAATGAAGGAGTTTCAAAAGAAATTTGGAGAAGAAATGAACTTTCCATAATTTCCAAGTTCCCAATCCACAAGGTTTCTTAGAGGGAGGCATGAGAGAGTTTGATTCTAGGGACTAAGGGTTAGTCGTTAATGAGGGTTTAGAATTAGTGTAGGAGAGGTTTAGGAATGTGAAGGAACATTTTAAAGATCTTAAAAAGCCTTGGGGATGGGTCAAACATATCAAAAACACCTAAATAAAATGCCCCTTTAAATTTTACTCGGAAACTCTCACAGCTAGCTTCACGGGTTGTGAAGCTCTTCATAGGTTGTGAAGCTCTTCACGGTCCGTGAAGGCACCCCGTCTAGCCCAGACAGATTCTATGAAAAAGGGCATAACTTCTTCTTCGAACTCACAATGAAATGAAACTAGATACGTTAGAAATCTAATTCAAAGAGCTTTTATTTGGTAGCTCGTGGGTCGCCTAGTTCATTTTATGCTAAGAGATATGACTATTTAAAGTTGACCATTCTATCGTTACTTGTGAAAAACTTAGCCAATGGAATTCCTTTGAACTTGGCTTGATGTAGGAGACCCATGAAGGCCTTAAAAAGCATAAATGAGCTTGAATTGAGGGCCTGAAAGTGAACTTATCTTGAGAATGAAGATCCCATACATATAATTTTTCAACGAAGTCATCTTCACGGGAGGCCACATGGGTCATGTAGTGTCACACGGGCCGTGACACTGCTCGTATCCCTCTCCTTAGAAAATTTCCATGATCAAGTTACGAGATGAGATTCCATACTTAGAAAAATTTCACTCTGGAAGCCTTACAAGTGGCCATACAGGCCGTGACATCCCACATGAGCTGTGAACTTGGCCGTGCGACCATACTTGGTCCGAAAGTCGTGGATTTCAAGCCAAGGCCACAACACGGTCTGTGAAGTGTCACATGAATCGTCAGGGGTCCAAGTGTGATGTGACTTAGTTTAAAACACCACGTTTAATGGAAAAACATCCTCCAAAGGCCAAGGGCCATGCCATGGAGGCTCCACACAGGCCGTGTGACCTCACACAAATTGTGAGGGCTCCCATGGAGCGTCACCTTGGTCCAAAACTTTTTTAGAACCAAATTTTTATGCTCCATTGAGATCGTACAAAGTCTAGGTCTGTACATCATCTCCCCGCTGGTAGCATTCATCCTCGAATGTGCTAGAACAAGGTTTGACTTAGAACATGAATTATTCAAACACAAGGTATAATGTGTAGTTTATCATTTGAAAATCATAAAGTCCTTAAAACTCATATCAAAATATATTTAAATCATTCAAAACATCTTAAAAATAACTTTCGTGCACATGTGTGCATATCATGTCATAAAACTCAAGAGTGAAAGAATTATGACTATTGGGAATAGGAAGAACCTAATACCATAGGCTTGAGTAGATTGGAAATGATAGAGGTATTGCCGCACCCTACTTGATTACACTTTCCCCGTAGCACATTTAACATGTTGTTCCTTATTGTGAAGCCTCTTCGCTTGCCCATCCAAAATCTCAACTGATAAGAAAAGTTCTCCTCAACCTCAACACCTTCCAAAGTCACAATAGTACAAAGATCACCAACGAACTTCCCCAACATAAACACATGGGAAATCGGGTGAGTAGAACTCAAATCTAGAGGCAAATCCGACCTATAAGCCACATTCCCAATCCGCTCAAAAATCTCATAAGGACTTATATACCAGAGATTTAGCTTGCCATTCTTCTGAAAATGCATCACAGCCTTCATAGGCGAGACCGTCACATACACCCAATCACCAATACGAAGCTCAAGACCCCTCTTTCTAATATCCAAATAAGACCTTTGATGACTTCGAACCATCTTCAACTTTTCCCTAACCAACTTCACTCTTTCTATAGCCTCCAACACTAAATCCGGGCCTCTAGAAGTCATCTCATTTATCTCAAACCACTCCACCAAAGACCTATACCTTCTACCATATAAAGCCCCAACCAATACCATACCAATGCTAGCATGAAAGCTATTGCTGTAAGCAAACTCAATAAGTGGTGGATGATCACCCCAATTAACCTTGAATTCCAATACACAAGACCTCGACATGTCCTACAAATTTTGAATTGTCCTCTTGGCTTGCCTAATGAATTGAGGATGAAAAGTGTTATGTACTCAACTTCACCTTAGGGCTAAGCCGTTTTTGAGATGATTTTCAAAAGTGAGAAGTAAGTTGGGTACCACAATCTAACATAATAAAAGTAGGCATACTGTCCAGTCTAACTAACTTAAAATAACATAACTTGGTATTGTTTTTTTTGTACCATGCCACCAATACACTTCCCTTAAATTCTAATATATATTGGTAGATCCTGGATGAACAAAGTAATAAGAGTTATGACCTTTACTCATGATCATCTCCCTAAGACCATCAACGTCCGGAATACACAATCAATCTTGGTATTGAATTACACTATCTCCCACTTGGGAGAAAACCTCTATCTTATTTTCAGCAACCAACCTATTCAACACAACCAATGATGTATCTAAGTCTTGCTTTGCCTTGACATCAAAAACCATAGAGGATTCGGCCCCATTCTAAACATAAACACCACCATCATTAGAATGGTCAACTTAAAACCCAATCTAGCCAAACGGTGAACATCTTTTGCCAACTCTTCCTTTCCTTAATCCACATGAGCCATACTTCTCATAGATAGTCCACAAACAACATTTGCTACAATTTTTGCTTTATCGAGGTGATATCATACACTTATGTCATAACCCTTAATGAGTTCCAACCATATCCTTTGTCTCAAGTTAAGACCCCTTTGAGTGAACTGCAATGACCCAAAGAGTGCCCGAAAATGTGCCTCGAAAATGCCTAAAATCTTAATTTTCATATATTTCAAAATTCATGCGTTATTATAGAAATCTAGCTTTATATTCTTGTTCAGTGGGTCAAATTTATGGGGAAAAGGGTCTAACCCTGATTTTAGAGCGAACGATTCACAATTTTGATTTTTCAAGAGAGCACAAAATAGTGAGGATAATGCGTTAGCCTCACTGTTTTGTGCTCTCTTGAAAAATCAAATGAGAGTACTATTTCCTGTCCAGCTTTTTTTATTTGGTCCAAGACTTCTAAGTATTGGGCCTAAGTGTTCCCACATGAAAAAACACCTACACGTAGCATTATTTCACCCTCATATCACCCAAGATATTTCCTAATACTCGCTCAAACCCTTAGTCTTATATTTCTCTCAAGATTCAAGTCTCAAACCCTAATCTAGATTTCAAGGTTCTCCTTCAACCTTCAAGTCTCCATCTCCAATCTTCACCAAGCTCATCTCCAAAGCTAAGGTATGTAGGTTTTAGCCATTGGGTTCTTCCACCCATAGTACCCTAATCTCCTTTTTACTCAATTTGTTTGATTTAAAGTTAATTTTACTAGCATGAACATATCTATGAACTACGTTAAAGCTATATAAAGTTGTGACTATTTTGCTATGTTTTGAGCTATAAATCTTGAATCTGTTATAAGGTCTGATGAGGGGTTTTGATGTATATTGCTTGAGCATGTTGCGAGTTATTGATTGATGATTTTACAATGGATTTTCTTGCATAATTTCATCTCTATATTGCATGGTCTTGTAGCCCATTACACACACGACAAGTGTTTGATAAAATGTCTGGCTATGGTTTCTTGAGGAATTGAAGGTCCAAAGCATGAGATATGATATAAATGTAGTTATGATGATGAAATGAGCTTATATATATATGATAAATTCTATAAAAAAAAAGTGTTCCATTAGACCATGCCCAATCCGGGGGGATCAAGAGCCCAGGTAACCTAGATGGGAGTTCGTACTCATCAACCTAGTGAGGGTTTTGTACTGGTGATGGGGTGGCATCATCATCAACTTAGATGATGGTTTGTACTCATCAACCTAGTGACGGATTTGTGCCTCACCACCTAAGTGATGAGGTAGCATCATCACCAACCTACCAAGGCATTTGTACTTTGGAAAGCTAGCTTGGTCTCTTCTACACATATGATATCTTATATGAGCATGAGTTACTAAAGTATGTTTTACTTATGCATTGATCATTCATTCCATATTGATATACTATGCTTATTGCCAATTGTTAAGCATTTTGATTATGATGCCTATCTCTTTTTGCATTGTATCCTACATACTTAGTACATTCAAACATACTAACAGTACTCTTGCCTATATGATATCACTATGTAGGAATCGAAGCCCAAGTTGATCATCCTCATCCTCCACGTGGCTAGTTAGGTGCTACTCAAGCTAGTTGGTGAGTTTTCCATTTCGGGGACCCTATCTATGTTTCTCTTATTATGTATTAAGATACTCTTTTTCATGTTCTATTTTGACTAGGAGGTGTGAGCCTAGTTTCTTTGTCTTGGCCCCCAATCCTATCTATGTAGTAAAGGTGTTGTTGGACGTGCTATGTATCTACATTATTAGCCTTGACTCTTTCATCTCTTGATTATGATGTTACGCAAGCTTTTCGGTTGGTCCCTTGCACTTGTTTTCCAAACTTTTACATGTTACTTAAGTATTGATCTCTCTCCCTTAGTCCCAATTCCCCTTGTTTATGTTTCTTGCATTATTTTACATTTCTTCTGCCACTAAGGATGTGTAATGATATGCTAAGGGCTTGTTTGAGGTTCCTCTGGTTCCCCATTTGCCGTGTTTAGGCTCTAGGCTCGAACAAATGTGAGAGGGACCTAAGAGACCGGGGGAGAACGTCGAGCTTCCTTATCAGTCACCCTAAAGCTTTACTCGAGTCTCCTTTGAAGTCGCCCTCTCCTTACGACGAAAGGGAACGAACAAGTAAGGGAGTCTCTTATCTAAGCTTCCTACTTATATGTAATCGGAGATGGCCTTTTCATTGAATTTGACTCGCTACGTTCAATTTTCTTCTTTCTTTCCGCCCTGGATCGTGACAAAGATAGTATCAAAGCACTAGGTCGATAGATCCTCAAAGTCCAGCACACCATGTAAAATATAGTCTTATTCATGGTTGTGTTGTGAATCACAACTATGAAAAAGGAGGCTATGAGATGTTTTATGAAATGTTTCACTTTTTCCTGATCTATGTCGTGTGATAGAGTTATATTCCCTAACCGTTATATTACAGGATATGTCTCAAGCTACCCAAGATGGCGATATGTCAAATGCGGAGGCCCGTAATGCTCTATGGGTAATGGCCAAAGTGGTGACAATATTGGCAACCTGACTCAATCAACAAGTGGGTGCTCCCGAGGCTTCTAGTGGTGAGAGGGGGAGGTGGTGAGACCAAAAGGGCTCGTAATGTGGGTAAGTTCTAAAGCCCCAAGTATAAAGGTTGTGGTGGTGTGATATCTTATGCTGGGTGCCCAAAATGTGGTAGAGGCCATGATGGCCCATGCTTGAGTGGTACAAATTCTTGTTATGGTTGTAGGGAGATGGGTCATAAGGTTAAGTATTTCCCTCGTAAATGCAATAAGACCAAAGAAGGTGATGGGGGGATGACTAATCACAAGTGCCCTATGTGTAGGATGGACCATGGTGGTCCGTGTTGGAGGAACAAAGGTGTATGCTTTGGTTGTGGTTAGATAGGCCTTAGAATTTTGGATTTCCCATATGGTCGATACAAGAGTATACTTCGTGATGTTGATCAAGAGGCTCAAGGAGGGGATGAGACACACGATGTTGCTACTAGTATGTTGAAATTTACTTTTAGCTTTGTTGTGCTTGTATTAATAGCCAGAGTGCCACTATTTCTTCTTTATCCTTTTTGGTTGCTAGTGGGGTTTCTTGTGTACCCAAGTTATTGTATGGACATTTGGTTTCTATCCTTTTGTTGGGTATATTGTTGCTAGTAGGTTCATAGGTATTGATCCAGGTTTGTATTATATTAGGTCTTTCTTTGTGGCTTGTTGTAGTTGGCATGGTGGATTTAGATATTATTATAGGAATGGAATGGTTTCATGCATGTCTTCATGGGTGGTAGGATTAGTAGAGTTAGATTTTGAATCCCTAATGAGCCCGTCCTTGAGTGCGAGGTTGTCAAATATTAGCAAGGGAGGTAGGTCCATTTCTTGTCATAAGGTACAATTTATCTCTAAAACGTTTCATATTATCACCTTGTGAGAATTGGAGGTGTTGAACCCAAGTTGTTTTGTAACTAGAATTGTTGTTGGTTGTAGATGAGACCTTGAATGTCCCTTTCTGATAAATTGGACTTAGGGTAGTGTCTTTTGGTTTGACTAGTACACCATTTATGCCTATAAGTATCATGAGTAAGATCTTTAGTCCCTACTCTAATAGGTTTATGGTGGTTTTGGTGATGATAAGATGGTTCGTTCTCTAATGAGGTAGTGCATCTGAGTCATTTGAAGGTAATATTACAAGTTTAAGGAAGGCGGTTGGATGCTAAGTAGGAAAGATAAGAATTTTGGAGGTAAGAGGTTGGCTTCATAAGTTGTGTGGTGCTAGGTGATGATATTAAGGTGGATGCTAGTAGGACGAAAGTGACTAGAGATTAGCCTAGACCTTGACTTCCTTGGGTATTAGGAGCTTCTTAGGTTTAGCAGGCTATTATCAGAACTTATGAGTAGGTTCTCTTCTATTGTCTCTCCTATGACTTAGTTGACCCTAAGTAAGGCCAATGTTGTGATCGACATTTTGAGCAGGGTGATTTCATAGGTCTGGGAGTTGCTATCTCTTATGTGATTCCTTTGTGTTAAAAGAATTCATGTGTGCCTGTCCTGGATGGTCGCGTAAGTCTATAGCGGCTAGAAGAGATCTTTAATGGTTGCCTTATGCTCTTGTTGCTTTGAATCTTGTCTTGTGATCCTAATTGAACTTAGCTTGATGGATTAGAGGTCTTAGGGTAGTTTTAGATACTTACATAGTATGCTTCCAATGAGTGCAGCACCCATAAGGTTATAATATAATGGTTAAGGATGGATGATCTATTTGGTCAACTCCGATGGATTAGTCACTTCTCTAAGGTTGATTTGAGGTTCGGGTTTTGTTCTCAAGTGTGGATGATAGGTGATATCCCTAAGTGCCACTTTTTAACTAAGAATGAGCATTTTGAATATTGTTGGAGTTGTTTGGTAGGCTTGTGCACCAGTTGCATCTATTAGGTTTCATGAATAGGGTCTTAACACCCTACCTCGGCATGTTTGTGGTGGTCTCTAGTAATGAAGTATTGATTTATTTAGAGAATATGAATCATTGGGGGTAGTATTGCAGGTCTTGGAGGATAAGTGGTTGTTTGCTTAGCATGATAGGTGTTGGTTGAGGATAACAAAAATGTGGTTAGAACTCCTTAAGGATTGTAATATGATTGTGCATTATATTCTCCCTGTTGAGGCTAATGTTGTGCTTGATGCCCTAAGTGAGGTGCCTATGGGTAGCTTAGCGTATGTGGATGATGGTGACAAGGAGGTGACTAGAGAGGTCCATTGGTTGGCTAGGTTCGGGGTTAGGTTGGAAGAAGTTGAGCATGGTGGTGTAGTATGCTTGATGGTTCAAAATCTTCTTTGGTTGAAGGTTGCCTAGTTTAAGAAAGGCCTTGACTTTCGCCTTATTAGAGTTGGATGTTTTGGGTGAGAGAATGAAAGAGTAGAGATTGTCTCCCAAGGGGGAGATGGTGGTTACAGTACCAAGTGGGTTAGGTGTATTCACGGTTGACAATTGAGTTGAGGATTGTGAGTCCTTATAGAGTGTAGAGGGAGGTTGTTAAGGTTTCTTAAGTTTGGGGATTGCCTATGGATGTAATTATGGTTCGTCCGGTTCTTCATGCTTCGAAGTGGAGGGGATGTGTTGTTGACTCTAGTGCTATAGCACCCTTTGAATTTATGGGTGATATGGAGGACAAGTTGGCTTAGGGAAGGTCCCGGTGGAGGTGTTGGATGGATCAATGGAGAAGTTGATTAATGAGGATGTGGTGTTCACTAAGGCCCTCTTGAAAGGATCATCAAGTCAAAGGTGTCTCCAAGGAAGCCAAAATAGTCTTATGGGAGCGATATTCGTACCTCGTTCACTCTAATCAAGCCTAAAATAGCGACTAAGTTCTTCATTTGATTTCACGTCTTATGTTTCAGCCCCTATATCATTCATATGCATTCATGTTTAAGTTGGCAAATTTATGATAAATTTTAACACTTAAGTTGAGATTTTTGAAATGATGTTTAAGAGCATTGTCGCATCCTCATATGGGATGAAATTCTCTTGGTTACGTTTCCTTTGTACATTCTTTGACATTCGGGGATGAATGTTCCCAAGGGGGAGATATCAAAATGACCCAAAAAATGACCGAAAATGTGCCTCGAAATGCCCGGAACCTTAATTTCCATATATCTCAAAATCTGTGAGTCATTTCAGAAATCTGACTTCATATTCTTAGTCAGGGGGTCAAATTTAGGGGGAAAAGGGTCTAATCCCAATTTTAGAGCGAATGATTCACAATTTCAATTTTTCAAGAGAACACAAAATAGTGAGGATAGCGCGTTCTAGGCGTGACTCGCACCAGTACTATTTCCTGTCCAGTTTTTTTTGTTTGATCCAAAACTTCTAAGTCTTGGGCCTAAGTGTTCCCACATGAGAAAACACCCATACTTAGCATTATTTCACCCTCATATCACCCAAGACATTACCCAATACTCACTCAACCCCTTAGTTTTATATTTCTCTCTAGATTCAAGTCGCTAACCCTCATCCGGATTTCAAGGTTCTCCTTCAAGCTTCAAGTCTCCAACTCCAATCTTAACCAAGCTCATCTCCAAAGCTAAGGTATGTAGGTTTTAGCCATTGGGTTCTTCCATCCATGGTGCCCTAATCTCCTTTTTACTCAATTTGCATGATTTAAAGTTGATTTTACTAATGGGTTTACTAGCATGAACATGTCGATGAACTATGTTAAAACTATGTAAAGTTGCAACTGTTTTGCTATGTTTTGAGCTATAAATCTTGAATCCATTGTAAGGTTTGATGATGGGTTTTGATGTATATTGCTTGAGTGTGTTGCAAGGTATTGATTGATGGTTTTACAATAGATTTTCTTGCATGATTTCATCTCTAAATTGCCTAGTCTTGTACCCCAATTACATACCCGCCAAGTGTATGATAAAATGTCTGGCTATGGTTTCTTGAGGAATTGAACGTCCAAAGCATGAGATATGTTATGAATGATGTTAGGATGATGAAATGAGCTTATGTATATGATGAATTCTATATAAAGTGTTGCATTAGACCATGCCCAATCCGAAGGGACCAAGAACCCGAGTTACTTAGATGAGGGTTCGTACTCATCAACCAAGTGAGGGGTTCGTACTTCACCACCAGGGTGATAAGGTGGCATCATCATAATCCTAGATGGGGGTTTGTACTCATCAACCTAGTGAGGGGTTCGTACCTCACCACCTAAGTGATGGGGTGGCATCATCACCAACCTACCAAGGGGTTTGTACTTTGGAAAGCTAGATTGGTTTCTTCAACACATATAATATCCTATATAAGCATGAATTACTTAAGCATGTTTTACTTATGCATTTCATATATTCCATATTGATATGTTATTCCTATTGCCTATTATTATGCATTTTGATTATGATGCCTATCTCTTGTTGCATTGAATCCTACATACTTAGTATATTCAAATGTACTAACAAATACTCTTGCCTACATGATATCACCATGTAGGATCTGATTCCCATGTTGATCATCCCCCTCCTCCACGTGGCTAGTTCAGTGCTACTCAAGCTAGTTGGTGAGTCCTCCACTTCAGGGACCCTATTCTATATTTCCTATTATTATGTATTGAGACACTCTTTTTTATGTTCTATTTTGACTATAAGGTGTGAGCCTAGTTGCTTTGTCTTACCCCCGCTCCAATCTATGTAGTAGAGGTGTTGTTGGACGTGCTATGTATCTATGTTATGAGCCTTGACTCTTTCTTCTCTTGACTATGATGTTATGCAAGCTTTCCCTTTAGTCCCTTACCCTTGTTTTCCAAACTTTTACATGTTACTTAAGTATTAATCTCTCTCCCTTATTCTCAATCCCCCTTATTTATGTATCTTGCACTGTTTTACATTGCTTCCACGATCAAGGATGTGTAATGATATGCTAAAAGGCTTATTTGGGGTTCCTCATTTGTCAGTCACGTCTAGGCCCTAGGCTTGGATCATGATATGAACATATATTGCAAACTCTTGTAATTGGTGAAAACATCAACATGCATCCCATATAAATAGTGTCTCCAAATCATTAAAGCAAACACCACTGCTGCTAACTCAAGATCATGAGTTAGTTAACTATGCTCATGCAGCTTCAATTGCCTTGATTCATCAGCTATCACCTTAACATGTTGCATAAGTACACAACCTAACCTAATCTGAGAAGCATAACAATACACTACTAATCCACCTAAGCCACCTGATAAAGTCAAAACACGAGCCAATGTAAGCCGATTTTTCAAAGTATGAAAACTCTTCTCACACTCATCCAACCATACACACTTTGACTTCTTTTGAGTCAACTTGGTCAATGGAGATGAAATAGATGAGAAACCTTCAACAAACCTTCTATAATAACAGACCACTCAAAAAAACTTTGAATACTTGAAGAAGCATTCCTGTCAAACAATGCACATCCTTCACCAACTCCCATCTGACGTTATCTATAGGATCAACTACAACATCTTCATTGACTGGATTGCATTACGAGCCTATAGTAGCTCTCCCTATTTGGTAGGGAGGGATAGAGGTAGGAAATCTTAAGGCATATTCCATGGCATGATAAGAATCATGAAAAAGTGAGACATTTCCTAAAACGCGTTGTAGCCTCCTATCCATAGATGTGGTGTGCTTCACACCCATGAATAAGACTTTACTTGACACGACATGTTGGACTCCGAGGACCATTTATAAACCTAGTGCTCTGATGCCATCTCTATCAAGACCCAAACCTAGGGTCTAGTAGTGGCATGGCAAATGGGAACATGAGAGTCCCCAAACAAGCCTCAAAGTATCCATATTCACATAATTGATTCAGAGGCATATACAATTAGTAAACACATAGTTCTAAGAGATGGGAAAGTAAGACTTATGCAAATGGGATATCATAGGGAAAGAGAGTAACATGAATTCATATAGCACATAGAACATAGTATGTAAAGTCTAAGGGGTGGGTAAGTAAGACTCACTCTATGGGGGCAATTCGGGACTTAGGATCTTTCATATCATACATATAATCATATCATAATACTCATAATCAACCCACATACTGATATCCAATTGATAGCCATATCCATAGTCAAAATTCCTGAAACAACACTTAGCATATAAGCATACAAAAGTCTACAAGATGTCCAACAATGCATCTAGTCAGAAGATAGGACGGGTGTCAAGACATGTCCTTGGCTCACCCTCAAAGTAAATACCACATATGAAAGCAACATAGATAGAGGAATGGTATTGGTCCTTGGAAGATAGGACTCACCACAAAGCCAATCTCAAGATCAAAGCTAGACTTCGCACGGTGGATGAATGTCGTCCTCAGTCCCTACATGGTTAGACCATGTAGGCAAATGTATGCATTAGTACATTTGAATGTACTAAGCATGCAGGCGTGCTATGTATATGACTTATCAAAACCTGCACTTCAATGTTAGATGATAAGGGCACATAATATATAAAGAATCACATATCCAAAGAAGAGTAGTATATGATATGCCATGAAGTCCATAATGCATGAAATGCAAAAATGCTCATATATTGTGGGGATGTGACCTCAACTAACAAGAGTACGACCAAGCAAGCTATTACTTGGAATCCCGATGAAAATCCCTCACCGATAAAGAGGTGGTCTACTTACCAAAGGTAAATCATACTTCACCTTGTGGGAGCACCACCCATTTCGTATGAAGCAACCTTTGTTATGGAAACATCACCCATTTTGGATAGGGTTTATACATAATATCATATCACATTATACTTGATCTTACGGGATCAACAATCATTTCATATGAAGCAACCTTCCTTATGGGAACACCACTCGTGTCAGATAGGATTCTCATAATCTATGTTAGGCACATAGTTCAAGGAAAAAGAGGTAGCTCTCAATCTATCAGTGCTAAGTCATTATCCTAAAAGAATACTTATAATATATGCAGTTTCAAAAGATGCAATAGTTATTTCAAATACATTCAATGAACATTTGGGCTTAAAAGTCAAACATCATTCATAATAATTTATCATGATACAAGAATCAAGTCTAGACATGACACGATAAATGGGAACTTGAAGGGACCCCAAACAAGTCTCTTAGCATATCATTTACACCTCCTTGGCTGCGGAAGCAATTAAACAATAACAAGAGAGAGTAAATAAGGATAAAGGGACAAAGGGAAGTCTTTTATAACATAAATCATAAGGAATAAAATATCAAAGCATAATTTCATTACTTGTCCAATAACACCTCTAAATATAAACTTGAGCAGAGGCCAAGATACTTTCCGGGCTCACCCCCATAGTGTAAAGAGTTCAACATTAAGCAATGACAAAGGCAAGAGTACTATAGCCATTATCCTAGAACTTTGAGGACTCACCAATAGATTATCTTCAAAGATGTCATAACTAGCCATGGGGAGAATGTTCGTGAGGAGCTTTGGTTCCTACATGGTAAATTCATGTAGGCATAGAGTATGCATTTAGTATGTTTGAATGTACTAAGTATGTAGGATGCAATGCAACAAGAGATAGGCAACACAATCAAAATGCATAGACATAGGCAATGGATTGTACGATAACTATATGGCATGCATGATCAATTCTTGAAGTAAAACATGCTTATATAGAACATATTACATATGTAGGAAGAGACCAACATCATAGACCAAGCAAACTAGTACTTGGAATCAAAGGTATGACCACCCATTTGGGAAGTGATTGAGAAATTTACCACTCAATTAGTAGATGGGCAAACTACCCCCCACCATAGTGGTCAAGGTATATATTCCTCAACATGGTAGATAAGCATGACCACCACCACCCCCCTCCCATCAAAGTGATTTAGGAATATAACCCCTAATTGGTAGATGAGCATGACCACCCCGCATCAAATGATTAAGGAATATGCCCCCCAATTGGTAGATGAGCATGACCAACCCTTATCAAAGTGATTGAGGAATATATACCCCAATCGGTAGATAGGCATACCACCCCCATCATAGTGGTTAAGGCATAACCGCTCCTCAACTAGGTATGGTCAACTCACAATACTATAGATACTTTTCATGAGATAAGCACATACATACATTCCTTTCATTATCATAAAGTTACTTAACCATGTGCCATGCATTAGATCTTCAACGTCTCAAGATTTCCATAATTGGATATTTTATCAAATACTTGGTGGGTGCGTAATGCTAGTACAAAATCATGCAATTCAAGAGTGAAATCATGCGAGAAAAATCAATGTAAAACCACTCACCAACACTTGGTAATACCCTCATGCAAGATACATCAAAATCCTTCATTAAATCACATAGTGGATCATATAGTCATAGCCCAAAACATACTTAAAAAGTCATATTTTATGAAACCCCAACATATTTTATGATCAACTTTCATAGTAAGAGATACCCATAGATAATATAACTTGGAAACATTCAATTTAGGTAAAAGGAAGGTTAGGGCCAATGGGTGAAAAGATCCAAGGTTGATACCCACATACCTCAACTTTGGAGATTTCCTTGATGAAGATCTGATTGAGAATTTGAAGCTTGAGTGAATTTCTTGAGATTCGGAATGAGTTTAGGACACTTAAATTTAAGTGAAATATTTGGCTAATTGTTAGAGAGGGTTTTGGGGAATGTTGATGATGTTCCTGCTCTAACAAGAAAGTGGTCACTGTTAGCAATTAACCTAACCGAAGTTTAGGATCGAATCCACAGGGAATATAGGGCTTGACTACAAGAATTCACTATCAATCATGTCGAGTATTATGACTAAATCTCTAAATTGGGAGGGGGGTTTGTGATTAAAAAAAAACAAAAGAAAAAAATGAATACTATGCTATTATGCAGAGAAACACTCAAATTTAGGGACAACTTGAGAATTGTATTCCCCATGGTGCGTTGAATCGACTACCCTAGGCAACAAAACTATAATTGGAAATTCGCATTCAAAATGGTAACTTAGGTTCTTCCAGCCCTCATATAAAAGTGAAGGTCAAATTTCATCATGGCGTATGGTCGACAACCATGGCGTGCCAACTAACAATTACCCATTATTCCAGTCAACCTCCCCTTGGTCAGGTTTAGTTAATTAGATGAGAACACATCAATAAAATCCTATCATTTACTTTCCTTTTCCTATTCGTCACTACGTTAGTCAGGATTGTGATAGTAGGCAGGTTCGGTGTTAGCCATCACCAAACAACAATCAAAATGAAGGGAAATAAAAAATACATGCAAAACTCCAATCATAGAAATGCAATTAATCTAGGTTATCTCAAGTCAACTGCCCATGGTTCTCACAACCCCAAAGTTGTGGGTGCTTAGCTACTCATGGCTAAGGCAAAACCTACAAGAATGCAAATACAAAACATAGTTGATAATTTCACCCAAAGCATGAAGATAGATAACACAAGGTGCAAACCACAATCTTGATAGATGGAGAATGAATACAATTTAAGATTTCCACTCCCGAAAAATGGATTTTCCAATAGAAAATGAGAATCTACACTAAAACACTAAAATATTC
Source organism: Solanum ossicruentum (assembly GCA_025774065.1). Taxonomy (NCBI): domain Eukaryota; kingdom Viridiplantae; phylum Streptophyta; class Magnoliopsida; order Solanales; family Solanaceae; genus Solanum; species Solanum ossicruentum. The sequence goes on along the minus strand of JAOTQR010081889.1, from coordinate 17,680 downwards.
TAGAGAAAATATCCAATGTCTGAAGTCTTGAATCTCGTTCCAAAATAAACCCTAACATAAAGTATTTATAGTATTTACAAACTTAACCCTAAAAACTACACAGAAAAGACAGCTGGCAGTAGGTACGTCTCACAGGTACGACTCATAGGGTAACCTACAAGTCATCATCGGGGTCTCGTATCAGGAACTCTGCATTTTCATCTTGATTGTTACGATTCACTGGTACGAGTCATTACTTGGGCTACGAATCGTATGCTCCCCTCAGAGTCTAGGCCTTCAGTTTTTGGTCCAAAATTTGGCTTTTTATTTCTTGCTAAGAGTCCACCTATATGAGTCGTAGTGAGACCTACGACTCGTAGAGTGGCCTCGTAGGGCTGACCTCCACTTAGGTGATTTACAGATTTTAACTCTCTGTTTCTTTCTACGAGATTACCCTACGACTTGCAGCCTGGGTTACGACTTGTAGGAGGCTCGTATGTCCTGTGCTTCAGCAAAATCTACAATTTTCTCCCAAAATCGTGCCAACCTAACTTGCATAACAACACAAAAACACATAAAAACCATAAAAAGTCACATCAAGAACTCACAAAATCTCTTGTTTTAGGCATCAAATATGTTGTATTTTGACAATACATCAACAACCTCAACTTAGAACTGTTGTTTGTCCTCAAGCGATGACTCAATCTAAGCAGACAATGAGAAAAACATAGTAGTTATACCAATGGCATATACATCATTTACTCTAAGTTAGGTACCCAACTTTCATTTTCAAAACTAGATTGCAAAGCTATTAAGCAAAACAAAAACACAAGGATGTATTTGGCAACCCAACTATGATAATAAAGGAGCATCAACCATCTGCAATCACTGGGTTAGTGATATGCTAATCAAGCAATGCAAATGCCCTCGCAGAAAAAAAATCCCTCTTACTCACTCAAAAAGCATTTAGAATTCAGGGACTGAGCAAGCATTCTCACTCTCACAAACAAAATTCATGCAAAATGACTAACACCATAGGCTTTCCTCTATACTCAACTTCCAGATTGGTGACAAAATGGATTTGGATCACTTTAGGACTTAATGGCCTGTAGCATAGGCTCATAGGGCTTTGGTATGGCATTTTAGGCATGTAGTGACTCAAAGCTATCCTTGAACCATGTTTACCTACACTTTTACCTTCATAACCAAACCATTTTCACTAAATGCACCCTTATTCTCCTACTTCAAGCTTTCCCCGAGTGCTCTCTTTCTCTTTTCAGCTGTGTGTTATTTTGAACTCATTTTTTTGCAATTCTCTTCAACCCAAAAGACACTTTTCTTTTCTTTTTCCTCACTCGGCTCAATTATTTTTAGTTTCTTTATTTATTTCCCAACTAACCATCTTATTTTTATTACTTTACAACAACAAAGACCACCCTCAACTTAGGCTTTTAGCCTGAGGTAAAGTACACAATATCTATCCCCCAAACTAGGGCCACTATTTGTAGCCACCCTCAACTTAGGCTTTCAGCCTCAATCAAGGTTCACATATTCAAGGATAGACTAGGCCCAATATAAAGGTATTTCATAAAACAAGACTAAGCTAGCTAGGTCTCAAGAAAGAATGAATGCATGAGAGGCTCAAACATTTGGAACAAGGGGTTCACTAACACATTTGATAGGTCATTTAGGTAAAAGTGGGCTCACTAGAAGAACAAAGGCCTAAGATCCCTTCCAAATCAACCACATCACCAAATAAATCTTAGCGTAATAGGCAAGTTCTGACTTCATAAATGATACATGAAAGCAGCAAAATAAGCTCACAACACACATGGCATTGCACACAGAATTAAGTATAGACTCACAGGTCATGCTTAAAGCCTCAACTTACCTTGTCATTATCAGAACAAACATCACCAGATAATCAATATGCATGATTGCATCAATAACCAAAAATCTCAAAAATTTTGAGGATACCGAATTTTCATCAAAATTTTAAAAGCATTTAAAGACTATGTATATGCCAAAAGATAATACTATTATGTATATACCAATTATCTGCATTACCTAAACGTTCCTGTTCAATAGAAATTAAAACATCTACAAGGAAAAAGAATTTCTTCATATCGTGCATGAACTTTCGACGTTGATGGGTGTTCAAATCACAAGGCACTGTATCACTCACCAAGTAATTAACATAGTATACAAACCATGATATATGATCATGTGAGGCTGCAAAAACCCTCTCATCAGGGAAGGAATCATTGATGTTAAGATCATCAAAAAATTTCACGATAACTTCATCTTCTAACCTAGAAAGATGCTCAGTTACCTATTTTTCTGAGCTCTTTTTGTCAATCACATCAAAATTGAATTCTTGTAAGAGGAATACCCATCTGATCAATCACAGTTTTGCATCCTTTTTACTCATCATATATTTGAGCACTGCGTGATTTATGTGCACTATCACCTTTGCTCCTAACAAGTATTTAAGGAATTTTTCAAAGGCAAGCAATTCTTGTTTAGTGACTGTATAATTTTTCTGAGCCACATTAAGTGCCTCGCTAGCATAGTAGATAGAATGCAAAATCCTCTCCCTGTGCGCCCCAGCACCACACCTAGCACAAACCCACTTGCATCACACATTAGTTCAAAGGGTTTTGACTAATCTCGAGCCACTACAATGGATGCTGAAGTCAACTTTCTTTTCAATTCTTTGAAGGCTTGCATGCATGCATCATAGAACACAAACTTGGCATCTTTCTCCAACAACTTGCACAAGGGTTACGATTTGTTGGAAAACTTTCTTTATGAAGCGATGGTAGAACCCTGCGTGACCCTAAAAACTCCTGCTACCTTTCACAAATATTAGTGGTGGCAGTTTCTTGATAACCTCGAGTTTTGCTTTATCCATCTCAATTCCCTTGCCTAAAATTTTGTGACCAAACACAATGCCTTCTTTGACCAATAAAATGACATTTCTCCCAATTTGACACTAGGTGACTCTCAACATACCTCTGCAACACATCATGCAGATGTAGAAAACACTCTTCAAATGACCAACCAACAACACTAAAATCATCTATGAATACCTCAATAGTGCTTTCAACCCTGTCTGAGAAAATAGACATCACGCATCTTTGAAATGTTGCTGGAGTATTACATAGTCCAAAAGGCATTCTCTTAAATGCAAAGGTGCCATATGGGCATGTGAAAGTTGTCTTCTCTTAATCTTTAGGCCCAATAACAATTTTATTATAGCCAGAATATCCATTAAGGAATTAATGCCATCCTTTCTCTACAAGTCTGTCGAGCATTTGATCCATGAAGGGCATAGGAATATGATCGTTCTCGGTAGAAGCATTGAGTTTTCTGTAATCTATACACACTCTCCATCTGGTGAATGGTCGTGGGAATCAACTCATTTTTCGCATTAGGCACCACTGCGATACCTCCCTTCATTGGAACACACAGCACTGGACTAACCCATTCACTGTCGGCGATCGGGTAGATTACTCCCGTGTCTAACCACTTGATGATTTCTTTCCGCACAACCTCTTGCATTGGGGGGTTCAACCATCTATGATGTTCGACACTTGGTTTATAATCCTAGACTAGTTGAATCATATGAGTGGATATCTAAGGGGGTATGCCAGTGATATTTGCAATTGTCCATCCAATGGCCCTTTTGAATTTCTTGAGAACGAAGACGAGGGCCGCTGTTTGGACCTCACTTAAATCGGCTGCAATTAGGACGGGTAGTGTGCTATTTTCTCCCAAGTATGCATATTTCACATGCGCCATTAGTGCCTTTAACTCTAACTCGAGTAGGACTTCTATGAAAGGCTTCATAGGTGGAGTTTCCTTGTTGCACAAATCTAACTCCAACCTGGCCTATCATCTAGGCCCAAATGACACTCCAAGAGCATTTACCATTGCCTCATAATCAGGAATGCTTTCACTATAAAAATTCATCAACATAGCTACCAAAGGTTCGACTTTGAGCCTCAACTCAACTGGGATCCCTACTTCATCGTCCTCACTTATTTCAATCATTGAGACAACATGAAACTCACAACTCTTTCTATCTTATTGGCACACTTGAAAAACAACTGCCTCTTCACCAAGTCTGAAAGTAAACAAAACCTTTTCCATATCAACCAACATGCGACCTATGTCTAAGATAGGTCTCCTAAGATGATAGGAACTATAAAATCAACCCCACAGTCAAGTATAATAAAATCTGCGGGAAATATAAATTTATCTACCTTGACCAGCACATCATAAAGTATCCCCACAGGTTCTTGGCTGTTCTGTCTACCATCAGCAACTGCATCTTTATCGGAACAGGGATGCCCAAGCTGAGCCTTCTAAATATAACAAGAGGTATTAGGTTAATGCTGGCTCCTAAATCTCATCGTGCTTTAACAAATGCAAGTTCCCCAATAGTGCATAGTATGATGAATGCACCCAGATCTTCACACTTCTGCACTAAAGACTTTGTGGTGATGACACTGCAACGTTGAAAGTTTTGGGTGAGGTCTTGGCTAACTTTTTGCTTCTGATTTATTAGATCTTTCATCCATTTAGCATACCCAGGCATCCTCTCAAGAGCTTCAACCAAAGGGATGTCCACTAACAACTTCTTAAGCTTTGCTAAGAACCGTTCAAATATACCTCCTTCCTTTCTATTCCCAAGCCTTTGGGGAAAAGGTGGAGGGGCCTTTGGAAAGGTTTTATATTTCTTTTGAAATGACCCTAAAAAGTGCCTGGAAATGTGCCTCAAAAGGGTTCATAATCGTAATTTCCATATATCTCCAAATTTGTGCGCGATATCAAAAATCCAACTTCATATTCTTATTTCAGGGGTCAAACTTAGGGGAGAAAGGGTATAACCCCGACTTAAGAGCGAAAAATTAGCAATTATGAAAAATCAAGAATGCAATTTCCAGAGAGCAAAGCACGCTGCTTCCACGACATGCAGAGGTATTATTTTGTGACTGTTTTTTTTTCAACTCGGTCCAAGTCTATTAAGCCTTGGGCCAAAGTGTTCCCAAACGTGTATTTACCTATACTTAGTTATATTTCACCCTCATATCATCCTAAAGATTCACCAATACTCACTCAAACACTTAGCTATACTTCCACTCCAAAATTCAAGTATCAAAGCCTCTTCCGGATCTAAGGATTTCCTCTAAGCTTCATGCCTCCATTTCATTCTTCGCCAAGAGTTTCTCGAAAGCTAAGGTATGTGGGTTTCTTTCATGGGGTCCTTTCGTCCATGATTCCCAAGATTCTTTTTCTTACAAATTGCATAATTTAAAAATGATTTATTCATGGGTCTTGATTCACAGCACACTATGTTTGAGCATATGAAATTGTGACTATTTTACCATGTTCTGAGCTATAAATCTAAGATCTATTGAAAGAATTGGTGAAGGATTTTGATGTTTCTTGCTTGAGGGTGTTACCAAGTATCTATTGAAACTTTTACATTGAATTTACTTGCATGATTTCACTCTTGAATTGCATGGTTTTACACTACCCCTATACACCCTCTAAGTGTTTGATAAAATATTCGGATGTGGTTTCTTGAGGAATTGAAGGTCCAAAGCATGAGATATGATATGAATGACTATATGAGGATGAAAAGGTCTTTTGAATATGATATATTCTATATAAAGTGTTGCATTAAACTATGCCCGATCTGGGGGGACTAAGAGCCTGGATAACATTGTCGGGGGGTTAGTACCTTGATAGCCAATCAAGGGGCTAGTGCCTTGATAACCTAAATGGGAATCTGTACTCATCAACCACGTGAGGAGTTTGTACTTCGCCACTAAGGAGATAGGGTGAGATTATCATCAACCATGTGAAGGGTTTGTACTTCGCCACTAGGGTGATAGGGTGAGATTATCACCAACCATGTGAGTCGTTTATACCATACCACCAGGGTGATGGAGTGAGATCATCATCAACCTACCAAGGGATTTGTACTTTAGAAATCTTACTTGTTCTCTTCTACGCATATGATATCCTATATGAGCCCGAGTTAAGCATATTTTACTTGAGCATTGGTCATACATGCCATATTATTATATTATGCCTATATCCTATTGTTATGCATTTTGATTGTGATGTCTATATCTTGTTGCATACATCCTACATACTTAGTACATCTAAACGAGCTAACGCATACTCTTGCCTACATGATATCACTACGGAGGAATTGGAGCCTAAGTTGATCATCCTCATCCTCCACGTGGCTAGTTCGGTGTTAATCAAGCTAGTTGGTGAGTCCTCCATTATGGGGATATTTATCTATGTTCTCTTATTATGTATTAAGACACTCTTATTTATGTTCTATTTTGACTAAGAGGGTGAGCCCGTTTGCATTGTCTTAGCCCCTGCTCTTATCTAAGTATTAGAGGTGTTTGTTGGACTTACTATGTATCTATGATATGAGCTTTGACTCTCTTCTCTTGATTATGATGTTATGCAAGCTTTTCCCTTAGCCCTTTTCCCCTATTGTCAATCCTTATGGCTTTTATATACTTTCGACTGATGATGTGTGACGATAAGTTAAGAGGCTTGTTTGAGGTTCCTTCGAGTTTCCCATTCATCGTGTCACATCTAGGCTTTTGGCTTGGGTCATGACAAACTTGGTATCAGAGAACTAGGCTGATAGATCATCCAAGGTCAACATAGTGGTTTGATTAGAGTCCTAATCATAGTTATGAAGCGCGCCATGACTATGAATAGGAGGGTATAAGGCATTTTAGGAAATGTTTCCCTTCTTCATATTCTAAGTCATGCTATTGTGTTGTGGTACATTTTTCCCCCCTATCGATTATTTTCTGCTATGCTAGATCATACTTAACACTCAAGGAAGGAGGGCCCAAACTCCCAAAGAGCAACCTACCAATGGTGAGCTCCGAGATGCTCTCACTATGCTTGCATAAGTTATGGCCAATCAAGTCAACCAAGGGGCCCAAGCCCCTCATGCTACTAACCTGGGAGCTAGGGTAAGGGACTTCATGAGGATGAAACCTCCGGTGTTCCATGGGTCAAAAGTGGATGAAGATCCACAAGAGTTAATTGATGAGGTTGACAATATCTTGACTATCATGGGTGTTGGGCCGAATGAAAGGGCAGAGTTGGCGGTGTATCAACTCAAAGGGTTAGCCGAAATATGATATGATCAATCGAAGGGGGAGAAGGGAAATTGTAATGTGGTGCTTTGGGAGGAGTTCAAATTGGCTTTTCTTAATCAATTTTTCCCTCTTGAGCTTAGGGAAGCTAAGTTGGTAGAATTTATGAATTTGAAGTAAGGTTCCATGAGTGTGAGGAGTATGCCCTCAAGTCCAATCCACTTTCACAGTATGCTTCTCATTCGGTGGTCAATCCTAGATCTAGGATGAATAAATTTGTAATGGGGGTCTTCAACTTGGTGAGTAAAGAATGTTGGTCCGCCATGCTAATTAATGACATGGACTTGTCTTGATTTATGATATATGATGAACAAATAGAGGGGAAAAAGTTAAGGAAGAGAAGGGGTTATGAGGCCAAGTGGACCTATTTTGAGGGTAAGTTCCAAAAGGGTGCTAGATTTCACCAAGGCCAAGGGTCTTCCCATACTACTAATAGGGGGTCTGCCAATGACTTCCCTAGGCCTTAAAGTGTTAGTGGTATGGCTTCTATTGATCTGTATCATAAATGTGGAAGGAATCATTGAGGCCCATGTTTGAAATATTCTAACGCATGCTTTGAACGAGGGGAGGTTGGTCACAAAATGATGGATTGTCCAAGAAATTGTGGCAAAGGCCGGGGTGCAAAGGTGGTTCCATTGGGTAGGAGTGGTCATCTAGGTGGTGCCCCAAGGCACAATTGGTTTTATGCTCTACATGGAAGGCAAGGGGTTTGTGTGGTTCCTGATATTGTTACCATTATGTTGAAAATCTTTGATTTTGATGTATATGCTTTGATTGATCTGCGTGCAACTCTTTCTTTTATCATCCCCTTTGTAGCACAAAAGTTCCATGTTGACCCCGAGTTGTTGCATGAGTCATATGAAGTGCTACTCCTATTGGTGCATCTATTGTTGCTAGAAAAGTTTATAGAAGTTTTCCTATTTGCATTTTGCATAAATTGTTGCCTTCTGATCTTGTTGAATTAGACATGACTGATTTTGATGTCATTCTTGGGATGGATTGGTTGCATGCCTACTATGCTTATATTGATTGTAGAACCCGTGGGGTCAAATTTCAATTTCCAAATGAACCCATTATTGAGTGGGAAAGTCATGATGTGGTGGTCAAGGGTAGATTCATGTCTTGCATTAAAGCCTGTAAGCTGATCTCTAAGGGGTGTCTTCACCATCTTGTGAGGGTTAGGAATGTGTAGTCTAAAGTGTTTTACATAGAGTCGGCCCCAGTTGTAAATAAGTTTCTTGATGTCTTCCCAAATGACCTTCTTGGTGTTCCTCCCAAAAGGAAAATAGACTTTAGCATAGACCTCTTCCCTGATACTCAACCCATTTCTATTCCCCCATACCATATGGCCCCGGTAGAGTTAAAGGAGTTGAAGGAACAATTGAGGGACTTGTTGGAGCAGAGATTTATTAGACCTAGCCAATCACCTTAGAGTGCTCCGGTGTTGTTTGTGAAAAGGAAGGATGGGTCCCTTAGGATGTGTATTGACTACCGATAACGTAATAAGGTCACTATAAATAATATGTATCCTCTTCCAAGAATTGATGATTTATTTGACCAATTGAAAAGGGCTAGCTATTTCTCTAAGACTGATCTTCAGTCTGGGTATCATCAAGTGAAGGTGAGGGAGTGCAATATTCCCAAAGCAATCTTCTGGACTAGATATGGGCATTATGAGTTTGTTGTGATGCCTTTTGGGTTGGCCAATGCACTGTCCATCTTCATGGAACATATGAATAAAGTCTTCAAATCCTACCTTGATTCCTTTGTTGTGGTCTTCATTGATGATACTTTGATCTATTCACATAGTAGGGAGGAGTATATGGGTCATTAGAGGGTTGTATTGCAAAGATTGAGAGAGGAGAAATTGTATGCCATGCATGAAAAGTGTGAATTTTGGTTGAAAGAGGTTGCCTTCCTAGGACATGTGGTGGCAAGCGATGGCATTAAGGTGGATCCTAAAAAGACAGATGTGATTAGTATTGGGTCTAGACCATTGACCCCGTCGGATATTAGGAGCTTCTTGGGCCTAGCTGGTTATTATAGAATGTTTGTGAATGGGTTCTCCTCCATTGCTACCCATATGACAAAATTGACTCAAAAGAACGTTAAGTTTGTGTGGATCGATGAGTATGAGAGGAGCTTCCAAACATTGAAAGATAAGCTTATGTCCGCTCCTATATTGTCACTACCGGATAGGCTTGAGGGATTTGTTGTGTATTATGATGCTTCTAGAGTTGGTTTGGGATGTGTGCTAATGCAAAATGGTAAGGTGACAGCCTACGCTTCTACGCAACTCAAAGTGCATGAAAACAACTACCTACTCATGATCCTGAATTGGCTGCCGTGGTGTTTGCATTAAAGATTTTGTGACATTACTTGTATGGGGTGCATTTTGATGTGCTCATCGATAATAAGAGCCTTTAACATGTCTTCACTCAAAAAGATCTCAACTTGAGGCAAAGGAGATGGTTATAACTTCTTAAAGACTATGATATGAGTGTGCATTATCATTTGAGTAAGGCAAATGTTGTGGCGGATGCTTTGAGTTGGGTGTTTGTGGGTTGCCTAGCTCATGTTGATGGTGTTGATAAGGAAATGACTAGGGAGGTGCATTAATTGGCTAGATTGGGGGTTAGGATGGAAGAGTTTGGTGATGATGGTATTATTGCTGATGGGTCTAAGTCTTCATTGGTGGATAATGTGATAGCAAAACAAGATCTTGACTCCTCCTTGCTTGAACTGAAGGCCTTAGTGAAAGAGGTCAAAGTAGACATTTTCTGCCAAGGAGGAGAAGGTGTCCTTAGTTACCAAGGTAGGTTGTGTGTGCCTTGTGTTGATGGTTTGTGGGAGAAAATTCTTGATGAGGCCCATAATTCTTCTTATTTTATCCACCTCGGTTCAACCAAAATGTATAGAGACTTGAGGGATGGGTATTGGTGTGGAGGCATGAAGAGGAACATTGCCAAATTCGTTTTCGGTTGCCAAAATTGTCAACAAGTCAAAGCCCAACATCAAAGGACAAGTGGCCTAACCTAAAATTTAGAGATCCCTGCTTGGAAGTAGAGGTGATTAATATGAATTTTATGGTTAGGTTGCCCAAGACTATAAAAGGTTTTGATTCCATTGGGGTTGCGGTTGATAAAATGATGAAATTGGCTCATTTTCTACAGGTTAAGACCACATATGGGGTTGAAGATTATGCAAGTTTATACATTCATGACTTGGTAAGGTTACATGGTGTTCCTTTGTCCATCATATCAGATCCCGGGGTACAATTTACTTCACATTTTGGAGATCTTTCTAAAGGGGTCTTGGTACTAGAGTTAAGCTTTCTATGGCCTTCCACCCTCAAGTGGATGGCCAAGCCGAGAGGACCATCCAAACCTTTGAGGATATTCTTAGAGCATATGTGTTGGAGCTTAAAGGTAGTTAGGATGATCATCTTCCATTGATTGAGTTTGCCTATAACAATAGCTATCATACTGGCATCGGTATGACTCCATTTGAGGCTCTTTATAGTAGACATTGTAGATCACCAGTTGGGTAGTTTGAGGTTAGTGAGATAGCTTTATTGGGACCAGATCTGGTTATGTAGGCTTTTATGAAGGTAGGATGATTAGAGAAAGGTTAAAGACGACCCAAAGTTGCCAAAAGTCCTATGCCGATGCGAGGAGAAGGGATCTTGAATTCTGAGTTAGTGATTAGGTTTACCTAAAAGTTTCACCCATGAAGGGTGTAGTCCATTTTGGCAAGAAGGGCAAGTTGAGTCCAAGATATGTTGGTCCTTATGAGGTCATGAGGAGGGTTGGCAAGGTTGCTTATGAGTTGAAGTTACCCAGTGAGATGGAATTGGTTCATCCGGTATTCCATGTGTCCATGTTGAGGAAATGTGTGGGTGATCCGCATGCCATTATGCCTCTTGATGTTGTAGGGGTTTTGGAGGATAAATTGACTTATAAGGAGGTTCCGGTTGAGTTGTTGGATAGGCAAGTGAAGAGATTGAGGAAAAAGGAGGTGGCATCCATTAAGGTCCTTTGGAGGAAGCAACAAGTCGAAAGTGCTACATAGGAGGCCGAAATGGACATGCAAAAGCGATATCCTTATCTTTTCCATTCCTCTCAAGCCTAAGATACTAATTCTAAGTCCCTTATGTGATTTCAAGTGTTATATTTCAGCCCCTATGTCAGTCATATGCATTCATGTTTAAGTTGGCAAGTTTATGATGATTTTACACTTATGTTGAGATTTTTGAAAATGGTGTTTTAAATGTAATGTTGCATTCTTGTTAGGGCTGATTTGTATATGATCATTGTTGTCTTGTATGTCTCTTGTACATTTGGGGATGAATGTTCCCAAGGGCGTGATATCAAAAATTCGACTTCATATTCTTGTTCAGGGGGTCAAACTTAGGGGGAAAAGGGTCTAACCCATATTTAAGAGCGAAAGATTAGAAATTATAAATTTTCAAGAATGCAATTTCCAGAGAGCAAAGCGTGCCGCTTCCGCGACATGCAAAGGTATTATTTTGTGACTGCTTTTTTTCAACTCGGTCCAAGACTTTTAATTCTTGGGCCTAAGTTTTCCCAAACGTGTATTTACCTATATTTAGCTATATTTCACCCTCATATCATCTTAAATATTCCCCAATACTCACTTAAACACTTAGGCATACTTTTTATTTTTCATTTCTCAATTCAAGTCTTGAAAGCTCTTCCGAAACTAAGGATTTCCTCCAAGCTTCAAGCCTCCATTTGCAATCTTCACCAAGAGTTTCTCCAAAGCTAAATTATGTGAGTTTCTTTCATGGGTTTCATTCATCCATAATGCCCAAGCTTCCTTTTCTTACAAATTTCATGATTTAAAGGTTATTTATTCATGGGACTTGATTATTATGAAAATCACTGCACACTATATTTTGAGCATATGAAATTTTGACTGTTTTACTATATTCTGAGCTACGAATCTAAGGTCTATTGTAAGGATTGGTGAAGGGGTTTGATGTTTATTGCTTGAGGGTGTTACCAAGTATCTATTGAAGCTTTTACATTGAATTTACTAGAATAATTTAACTCTTGAATTGCATGATTTTACACTAGCACTACACACCCTCTAAGTGTTTGATAAAATGTCCGGATATGACTTTTTGAGGAATTGAAAGTCCAAAGCATGAGATATGATATGAATGACTATATGATGATGAAAAGGGTTTGTGTATATGACATATTCTATATAAAGTGTTGCATTAGACCATTCCCGATCCGGGCAGACTAAGAGCTCGGATAACCTTATCGAGGGGTTAGTACCATGACAGCCAATCAAGGGGCTAGTACCTTGATAATCTAGATGGGAGTTTGTACTCATCAACCATATGAGGGGTTTGTACTTTACCATCAGGGTTTGTACTTTACCACCAGGGTGATAGGGTGAGATTATCATCAACCATCTGAGGGGTTTGTACTTCGCCACCAGGGTGGTAGGGTGAGATGATCACCAACCATGTGAGGGGTTTGTACCACACCACCAGGATGATGGGGTGAGATCATCATCAACCAGCCAAGTGTTTTTTACTTTGGAAATCTTGCTTGGTCTCTTCTTCACATATGATATCGTATATGATCATGACTTACTTAAGCATATTTTACTTGAGCATTGGTCATACATGTCATATTATTATATTATGTCTATTGCCTATTGTTATGCATTTTGGTTGTGATTCCCATCTCTTGTTGTATTGAATCCTACATACTTAGTACATTCAAATATACTAAAGCATACTTTTGCCTACATGATATCACCATGTAGGAATCGAAGCCCAAGTTGATCATCTTCCTCCTCCATGTGGCTAGTTCGATCTTACTCAAGCTTGTTGGTGAGTCCTCCATTCCGTGGATGTTTATCTTATTATGTATTGAGACACTCTTTATGTTGTATTTTGACTATGAGGGTGAGTCTGGTTGCATTGTCTTAGCACCCGCTCTTATCTAAGTAGTAGAGGTGTGTGTTGGACATGCTATGTATCTATGATATGATCTTTGACTCTTTGTCTCTTGATTATGTTGTTACGCAAGCTTTTCCCTTAGCCCTTTGCCCCTATTCTTACTCCTTATATTTTTTATATGCTTTTGCGACCGATGATGTGTGATGATAAGTTAAAAGGCTTGTTTGGTGTTCCTTTGAGTTCCCCATTCATCATGTCACGTCTATGCCCTAGGTTTAGGTCGTGACATCTTTGGTTGCTCTTTTATGCTGTGTGCTTTAGTCTCTTCATTTACCCTCTTCTTGCAGCTTCCATCCATAACCTCGGTTATTGGTGGATTGGCAGGGTTTGTACCACTATGAGTCATAACTGCCATACAATGTCCTTCATTTTTAGGATTTTGAACTGTGTTTCTTAGTAAGCTACCCTTTTGGTGTTGGTTCAATTGCGAAGAAACTTTCCCAAATTATTGTTCCAACTGCTTAATTTCCACAGAGTGAGACTCTAATTTCTTGTTAATGCTTGAGATATCCATTTTCATCCCCTTTAAGGTCTCATCTTGGTGATCGGCTCTCTTTAACAATTTGTCAAACATCTCTTCAATCCTAGAGTTACTTGACCAGGCATCACGGTTGTGAGGTAGCACATAAGGACCATTCCTATAGCCATCTTTTCTTCCCCATTTGGCATTCGAAACTCTCTTCCTTTCGTATTAGCCACCCCAGTGGTCTTTATATACACTATAACGGCTGTAGTTCCGGCCTTGGTTCCCAGAACCTTGCCTCCAATAATCCGAATTGGACCCTTGGGGGATGTTTTGGAAACCCTCCACTTGGTTGGTCATGAAGCAAGCATCCTCATCAAAGAATGTGGGTCACCGCCCGAACACTTACTTGGTTTTGCTTGAAGACCAAGTCCATGCTTGTGCGAAGTTGAGCTAGTTATTCCATGATTTCCTCATGACCTTTGTTTGCTCATTATTGGTGTTGACCGCACAAGAAGTCTTCATTGCACATCACTCTCTTTGACTCCATGCTCTATTGGTTTTAACCACTTGCTCCATCCTAGTGGCTATCAATCCAAAAGGTTGGTCAAGAAACATGATTCCTATGATTGTGTCAGCACAAGTTTGACTATTCTTGTCAAACACCTGATAGAAAATCTCAACCAAGGCATCATCAACAATCTTATAATCGGGGACCATCCTCAAGCATTTGGTGAATCTCTCCCATGTGGTACTAAAAAAGTCGCTTAACAATCGTGGTGAACTCTGATGGGGTCATCCTAGTAAATTCTCTCTCCCTTGAAGCCGATGTGAAAGCATGAGGGGCTTGGGCCCCTTGGTCGATTTGATTAGTCACAACATAGGCTAGCATCATGATAGCATCCTGGAATTCCACATGAGCCACTCCCCTACTTGAGGAGCTTGAGGAGCGGGAGGAGCCGATTGTTCATCGGGTGCGCGGGCTCTTGTTCCTCTTGTATTAGGCATGATCTAAAATGGAAAAGAACATTCGTTAGATAGGAAACCTTACCTAACTTCTATAGCATGACATAGATCATGAAAAAGGGTAACATTTCCTAACACATCTCATAGCCTTTTACTCATAGTCGTGGTGCACCTCACAACTATGAATAAAACACTAATTGACTCATTGTGTTGGATGCTGAGGACCATTAACAAACTATTTCTTTGATACCAAGTTTGTCATGACCCAAGCCTATGTAGCAGATGTAGTAACACTTGTTCCTCCAAGTAGATGATCTAGCGCTGCTTGCCTTGTCTAAGATTACGAATAGCAGCAACCGCTGCTTCTCTGGGGAAACTCATGGATACAAGTTCTCAAATTGAAGCATTAGTTTCTTGACGCAATCTTTTCTTCCTAGACTCAATTTGTATCTGTATCGAAGAATTAGCTTCTGAATTTGTTAAGTCATCCACAGCCTTTTATGTGTCATTTTCGTTTCGTCGAATTAGCTTCTAGATTTGTTAAGTCATCCATGTGACTTTGGATTTTTGAGATTGTTTGTGATGTTTTTATCCATCACATTTTATCTTTTGACGCATTTATTTTAATTATTCAAGTCCAATAATTTGATGTTCGAAGCTTTTGCCAATGGAAGATTTCAATATGATGAACAATTGTGGGAATTCTATGAAGACATTTTTGTTGATCAGTTATATAAATAATATAACTTTTTTTTTTCAATTGTGATAGTATAGTTGTTGGGATTACTACTTTGTTTTTGTTGTTTAGATTTTATGAGATTACATTTTATTCTATGAATTAATATTATATATTTTTTAGCATTTGAAATTTTTTTTTGCCCGTAATTAATAATTTTGTTGGAATTTTCCATTTATAAACTCTATAATTGCAACAAAACTTTTGTCATTAAAGATAGTAAGTTTTAGTGAAAAGTTTATTAAAGTTATTAGCTATAAAAATGGATGCTATATAAGCAAAATAAAATCGTTTCATATTTGATTTACCAACTATTTTAGTTGCCGTTAAAACTAATGCATTTTAGTGGCAATTTAGTTGAGTTTATTGGCTACAAAAATAGACACTACAGAGGGTAACTAACTTTTCTGAACTTGATTTAATAGTCATCTTAATTGCCGCGATTAATTTCCATTAAAAAAAATTTGTTTTAGCAGCAATTTAGTTGGATTTACTGACTAAAAAATGGAGGCTACATGAGCACAACTAACCACTTTGAATTGGATTTAGCAACCATCTTAGTTGCCATAACCAATTGCCGCAAAATCGAATGAGTTTTAGCGATAATTGGGCCTAGTTTTACCTGTGCTTGTTTGAATCGCCGCAAAATCCTTTGTTGATCCCCAAAACAGCGACCATAGTTCAATGGCTGGTAAAAGATATAATGGCCATTATTATAGCCGCTAATGCAAATTTTAATTGCCGCTAAATTCTTTTTCATAGTAGTGTGAGGATCCCCAAGAATTCATTGTTGAGGTGTATAAGGTGTTGTCCATTATGGGGGTTAACTCAGATGAGAAAGCGGAGTTAGCAGGCTACCAAGGGGTGGCTCAAATATGGTTCACTCAATGGAAGATGGAGAAGGGGAATGATAATATTATCCTTTGGGAAGAGTTCAAAATGGTATTTCTCAATCAGTTCTTTCCTATTGAGCTAAGGGACCTGAAGATGATAAAATTTATGAATCCAAAGCAAGGGTCTATGAGTGTGAGGTAGTATGCCTTCAAGTTTAACCAACTCGCCAAGTATGCCCACAATGGGTTGCCGAGCCGAGGTCAAGGATGAACTAATTTATGTTGTGTGTATCTAACTTGGTTAATGAGAAGTGCTATACCGTTATGCTAATAGGTGATATGGATTTGTCCCGCCTTATGACATACACAGAGCAACTAGAGGGTGAGAAGCATGGAAAGAGAAGGAGTGGTGAGTCTAAGATGGCTCATTTTGAAGGGTTTGGCAGGTTATTACCGGAGGTTTGTAAATGGTTCCCTTCTATTGTTCCTCCTATGACAGAATTGACACAAAAGAAGATGAAATTTGTGTGGACTGATGAGTGTGAAAAGATTTTCTAAACTTTGAAAAATAAGCTCGTCTCCGTTCCTATCTTGTCTGTACTGGAAGGGTTGGAGGGATTTGTTGAGTATTGTGATGCCTGAAGAATTGGTTTGGGGTATGTTTCGATGCAAAATGGTAAGATGATAGCGTATACCTCTAGACAACTTAAGGTGCATGAGAAGAATTATCCGATCCATGATCTTTAGTTGGTGGCCGTGGTATTTGCTTTGAAAATTTGGCGTCACTACTTGTATGGGGTTCATGTTGATGTGTTTACGGATCATAAGAGTCTCCAATATGTGTTCCCACAGAAAGATCTTAACTTGAGTCAAAGAAGGTGGTTAGATTTCCTTAAAGATTATGATATGAATGTGGATTATCATCCCGACAAGGCTAATGTTGTGGCGGACGCTTTAAGTAGGGTGTCTATGATTAGTCTAGCTCATGTTGATGATGGTGGCAAAGAGGTGGCAAGAAAGGTTCATCGGTTAGCTAGGTTGGGGTTAGGTTGGATGATGTAGATAATGTGGTTGTAGTGCTTGTTGATGGTTCTAAGTGTTCTTTGGTTGAGGAAGTAAAGGCAAAACAAGATCTTGACCCCGCCTTGCTAGAATTGAAGGCCATGGTGAGATATGGTAAAGTGGAGGTTTTCTCCCAAGGGGGAGATGGTACCCTTAGGTACCAAGGTAAATTTTCTTTGCCTAGTATTGATGACTTGAGAAAGAAGATTTTAGATGAGGTTCATAATTCTTCCTATTCTATCCATCCCGGTTCTACAAAGATGTATAGAGATTTGAAGGAAGTGTAGTAGTGGGGTAGTATGAAGAGAGACATTCCTAGATGAGGCTTGGTTATCCCCAACTCTATTGAGATAATATATATATATATATATATATATATATATATATATATATACACCTTTCATCATCATATGCATACATTCATTTCAT